>KN891408.1:0-16346 GCA_000934455.1 Apostichopus parvimensis
GTGTGATACAGATGTTAGGACTTTGTATTAGCTTTAGTTTGTGGAAAACGCTGATGTCAAACTATAGTGTACACACCTCATACTTCATAGTTATATTACTATAGCCCTGAAATATAGGAGCAGAAAAGTATGTACGCTCTGAATATGAAGTGTAGCCTAGGAAAAAATTACCTCACACTAACCATGGCAAAATATCACCTTTTTTCCATGGTAAACTGTGGTACGTACATTACCACAATTTGACTGGGGTATTCTGGTCCTATGGATGCAGTTTACCACTGTTTTACCATAGTACTATTCCACAAGTTTAATGTTAAATCACTAGAATGTTGCTTTATTCCCTAATTGATGAGCATGCCAGCTCCTCAAGCTAGGCATAAATGTGAATTTTAACTTCCAATGTTTTATAATTTCCACTACAAACCACAAATTGTCCTTAAACCTTCATAAAAACAACAACCTAAACCAATAACAATGGCTTATATCTAAGACATTTTGTTCTTAACAAACATTGTACAACAATGTAATTTACATAACAATTTGAGGCCATGGAAGCCTTGTCTTATAGGTGTAGCTTAGTACTTCTCAACAGGGATCCATGTGGACCACCAGAGGGGAATTGAAAAGTCTTGGGGGTGAATTGAGAAGAAAGGGGGAACAGGGGGGGGGGGGGGGGGGGAATGGCCTGCTTCCTAGCTAGCTGAGAGTGCGTTCAGCGCTGTAACAGATATTCTAATCAAGGAACGTGGTAGCCTGGGACATAACACATCGCTGCTATGTACATCTCAAATTAACCGAGCTACAGTAAACCCTGGTATTACGACCCTTGTTCAAGAGCATCAAGCTCAAGGTTCCCATTAATCATTGAACTGAACACTCGTAGCCTTCCGTAATTATTCCATATCCAGTGATAACAGATAATGATGAACAATTTATATTGTGTGTTGTAGAGTGAATCGTAAGAGATATCATTAACATTGATTGAATTGTAATGTTCGCTGTTACAGTATGTGAAAGAAAGTGACTGAAAAAATATATCATTTGATTTTGTAGAAATATTAAGGGAGGGGAGAAATTCACCCAGGTGGATAATCTTTGAGAAAAGGTTGGGAAGCATGGGTGTAGCTTTTGAGCAGATGAATTGATAGTCTGTGATTTCTGTGAGACTCAGAAGTCCATTCTGTCGACCACCCACTTAGATCAGTGAGCTACAGTAACAGTGATTAAAAGGTGTATGGTTGACAAAAGTACAGCCACGACTGACAGCTTGAAGGTCAACTTGGGCACCTAAAGGCATATTAATTACAGTAAGTGCTATAGATAATTATATTAGAATCTATTCTTCTAAAAATTTTCAGAAAAATTGGGCTAGAAATTTTAGAATATATTTAAGAATCAGACAAATCAGTTTCACAATTGTCTTCAAAGATGTCCCAATATAAAGATGGTTTTGCTACCAATTAAAAATACATGTTTGTGTAATGACTAAGTATTTTTTAGTAGAACTGCTTATATCATTCCACAGACACAGCTAGCTTCGGTTGGACTTTGGACAAGCAATTCGTCTCAGACCACTAGACAGCTCTTCAGAATCATCAGTGCTTATCATTGATAGCACTTTAAAAATTTGCCCTAGATCATAAACAAAGATTTTATGAGATTACATTTATGATCGAAAATTGATAAACTATTGCATGAATAGAAACTTCATGTAACGTTGTGCATATTCTACAAGGAAGCACTTTTGACACCGCTTGGGACTGACTGAATGTAACTGTTAGACCCTTAATACAAGGAGTGACCTGTTTGTGATTGCGTACATCCACTGTTAAAAGTAAAGTTACATGCATTGTCTACAGTAAGGCATATATGCTGCCAAGTTGAAGGGATGACTGTAGTCAGATTTTCAGTGTTTGTTATCTTACAGTCAAACAAAAGTACAAAGCATGGCATTCTGAGTGATTTTATTTTTCTGTATGCTGTTATATAGCTGTTCCAGTTTTTAAAATATTGTCCTTCGAAAGATGTTAAATCACTAGAATGTTGCTTTAATCCCTAATTGATGACAATGCCAGCTCCTCAAGCTAAGCCTAAATGTGAATGTTAACTTCCAATGTTTTAGAAATAACACTAAAAGTCCAAAATATCTGCATTGTCATGATATGGAAAATTGTTTACTACTGAGTGAAGAGGTTTGTTTACAAGTGACAAAAACTTCCGGCTCGGATAGCAAGAAATCTGCAGGGTCATGATAAGGAAAATTGATGTTGCCATGAAAGGCCAACTTGTCAGCTATCCAGTGATGGGTAGCGTTTAGCTAGTGAGAACTTCTATCTAGACTTTGGGACCACATTACTTTTGGGATTAGTGTGTAAGCCAATGGGGCCTTTAATGGGCGTATGCTAACTTAAGAAGCCTAAGATGCACACGACAGAGTCCTTCTTGTAGGCCTACCTTCCAAGCAAATGACAATGAAATTAAATGTTTGTGGTAACTGCATGCATTCTTCTTGAGGTTATGAAGTGATAAAATGTATTTCATTACTACTTAAAGTAAGCACATGTGAGTCACCATGCAATACCAAGAGTTAAAATATGGAGATTAATTTACAAAATGAAAACAATATAATCTTACCGAAGAAAGATACTACTTGTAAGTAGACAACAATGTACTGTGGCAGACTGCTAAAAATCTGCAAATTTAGCAGCAATACACTTTTATAGGCCTACATCTTTGATGGTGCCTTGTTCCATTGTAACTTTAATATTCTTCAATAAAAGCATTCACTTTGTAAAAAGTTAAAAACAGCATATCGATCATTGTTAAGCGACATACTTTAAATAAAACCATCTTATTGGGAGGGAGGGGGGAGAAGGTTGGATCTTTTTAGAGAGGTTATCTAGTTTTGCTTCCATGTTGACTTTTATTTTGAAAGTATATACTGTACCAGTTTCCTATACATTCATTGAAAATAGTCAGAAAGTTTACAGAGAAATATAGTTTGGGTATTCTGATCTAAAATCGTTTTGCGTGTTAACCTACAGATCTTCCAAGCACCTGCATCATGCATTAACTTATACATCTTGGCATCTTGGTTGTTAAATTACTGTGAGGTACCTTTTGACAGTTAAAAACTGCAGCAATTTTAAAGGTCTTTCACTGAACTTCAGCTTTGTAGTCTTTAATTGCCATAAAACAATTTAATTGCCATAAAACAATTGTCTAGAAAATGTTTTACCTCAGCATGACTTTGATTTGTCATGCTGTGTAAGCAGCCGCTAAGTACCTGTATATGGTACGTATATCTTTTTCCACACAATTTGAGCTTTTCTAGTGCATCTAGTGTTGCTATATATGTAAAAATGAAAGATATTTTGATGATAAGGTCAGGATTCCGCCAAAAACCATGTTAAGTACTATAACAGAGGCACCCTTTGCACGAGTCATTGTTTTGGGTGTACCAAGATGGCGCGAGCAACCTTCAAATAGCTGCAAAGCGTTATGCTGTCAGCAGGTGCGATATTAAATGGCTTCTATGTATAAATTTCTGTGATTGAAGGTTAATTCAGAATAAAGCTCACACAGCCAGCACTAAAACAAGAGTATTAATTCTGATCTCTATAAAACACAGTTTCACCCACAACATAATAAATGTCCACCATCAAGTTTAATGAAACATATGATGACGTTCTGATAGATATGGCAATGTCCTATATAAATCCATGTTCATGTGGATGTTATCAGTTATATGTGGCTCATGTAAAGTTACAGTATGGTGCTGCACTGTAAAATGACACATGTACTATAAACGAATCAAAAGTAACAGTGTACAAGATTGAAAACATCAGAGTGCACCATTGTTGTGCTGAGCCTTTTGCCACACATACAGAATGGCAAATGGCTCACTAGAATTAAAATAAAACTTGTACGGGCATGGTTGTCCTTCAAAAGAGCAAATTTATTCTCTTAACATTGCAAAGTTATCATACGTATGTATGTATTTTAGATCCTCCTGCAAGCAGGAACTCTCAAAGAAGCCTCATTGGCTTATCAAAGCCGCAAGCTGACCGAAGTCAGTCTTTTAGATTCATATTTTACCATGATTATGAATTGTCATTTGTAAACAATCTGTAACTGGACGACATACATTAATCTTGGAGTGACTCAAACTTGGGACCTTATGATTGAAAGGCACCAGCGTTAACCACCGAACTAACACTCTACTGAGCTAACACACCCATGTTATATTTTTTTTCCTCTTGCTTGACTATTCATCAAACTTCATACCTACCTGAGGCATAACAATTCTCATTTTATGCCATTTTATGAATCGTCGCATAGTGTCATTTCCAATTCTCACATGAAAAATCTTACACCAGGAAACCAATGTATTGAAAATTAATATGGAATTGTGGATATTTTTGCATCATCAGATTGTTAAAACATTGTGCTGACGTTAATGTTTGGCCTAGGCTAGCCTAGAAAGTTAGAACGGGTCTGAAATTTGCAGTACATTGTGTTTTGTCCATTTTTCGGATCAATTCTCTTCTTTCCCCGTTTGCATTATTCCATTTACTTATTAGGGGTAATTGACAGCAACAAAGTTGTATGTCCTTTGACAAACACCTGAATACTGTAGTGGTGTAAAAATTCCTTACTCACATCAATTTAAATTTACCATAATTAGTAAGGGATATGAAGTGTCACTCTCAAATATAATTTGAGAGCGACATGCAACATTGTTCCTGTACAATATCCCTCATAAATGAATGGAACAATCGAACGATCTGGGAAACTAGAGACTTGATCTCATCCCTCTAACAGTATGAATTTCTGCCCAGGATTAATGCCATCTTCAAAAGTGTCGTCGAAAACGTAATTGGTCTACTATATAACTGTTCCTTGTCAAAGAATACCTGGTATATATCCTAACGTTGTATACTAGGCGTTATGTGGTAAACGAACTTGAACAGGCCTAACCTATGTACACTATAAATGTAATAATAAAGGACCTCGTACTTTCGTAGAACTAACTTAGGCCTACCTTCAGTAAACTTAAGGGTAATTCACGTTTAGGTTGGGTTTGATTGAATGATATTTATCTCTTGCTTACTTGAAGAACAATAATTACGAACCCGCCATGTTTGCTGAACAAGTGGAATGTAAGATGAAAACGACGCAAATCGCTTGGAATATTGCAACGATGTTACTAGCACTCTCGACATAGCGCATTCTGAATGGTAGTTAGATTACGTAAGCACAGATAGCGGTTGTTGGGATTTCCCCCTTCATTATAGAGTGCGCTATGATTTCAACGCAGTACCAGCTGTGTGACCACATTCAGTTTCCAGGGAATCCGGTACATTATATTGATCTTGACCACACTCTTCTGCTTCTGCTTCTGTTATATACTCGTTAAAAACCCCTCTCGGGTATCACAACGAGGATGTTGGTGCGCAGCCCAGCAGTGCTAATAATAATGCGTGGGCAATCTTGGCTTAAACACCTCAAAACTAGGGCTCTCTTTAACGGCCAAGGATTGTGTATTCCAGTCTTTTATAGTCCTAGGATAGAAACTATACTGAAAAGCACGATGATTATGTGGAATTTGTGTAAAGCGGCCACGCCTCCCTGGTTTCAAGAAGGGATTAGTCTCGTTTGGGACTGCAATTAGGCCATTAATAATTTGGTAAAAGAGCATAAGTCTGGCCCTTTTCCTTCTTTCTGTGAGGGGTTCCCACTTTAAAGTCTTCAAGATCTCAGTGACGCTGGATTGCCTACGGAAATCACGAGTTACAAAGCGTGCTGCCTTCCTTTAAATTTTTTCTATTTTATCTTGGTCTGAGACCTTATAAGGGTCCCAAATCTGAGCTGCATATTCAAGAGTAGAACGACACAAGGTCATATAGGCCAATTCGCGTAATTCTGGTGGGCAAGAGCGCAAATTCCTATTAAGGAAGCCAAGGGTTCTGCTGGTCCTAGAGCAAATCTTATCAATATGAGTAGAGAAAGATAAATTGTCACTAAACAGGATACCAAGATAAGGTTGCGCAGTGACGCACTCCAATATTTGATTGTATATGGAGTAAAAGAACACAGATTTAGCCCCGCTACGCTTTGTAGACATCATGACGCATTTAGAGGGATTGAATTTCATGTCCCAATTAGCGTAGCCCAGGATTCAAGAGCCTTCGGATCTTTCTGGAGGATGAGATGGTCGTCAAATGAGTGAATAGGCCTATACAGCAAAGCGTCATCCGCAAATAAACGAAGTTGCGATTTAATGTGATCCCAGCAAACACAAAACGTTATCATAACATTTTTAAAAGAGCCTCTAAAATATGTTTTTATAATGTTAAATGTGGTGTTATAAAAACGTCGGCATAACGTTTCTATGGATATTAATGATGTATTAATGTTATATTAATGTTTTAACAAAACAATTTTTTGAAATAATAGCCAGCAAACGTTTTCATGACATATTTATTACACCACAAATAACGTTATAAAAACAAAAGACGAAACGTTTTAATGTCGTTTATATAGCATAAGAACAGAACTGGGCCAAGACAGGTGCCTTGTGGAACACCTGAGAGAACAGGAGCGGATGTTGATGATATTCCATCGATAATCACACTTTGGGTCCTATGTGACAAGAAACTATTGATCCAACAGGAGAGATCTCCCCGGCCGAATTCCATAATGGCCGATCTTGGCCAGCAATTTACGATGAGAAACTACATCAAATGCCTTAGAAAAGTCAAGATTATTTATATCAACCTGGGTATTCTTATCATAATAGTGATCTAAATCTGAAATAGTCATGAGAAGCTAAGTAGTACACGAACGACTTCTTCTAAAACCATGTTGTAGGTCTGTTAAAATGGCTTGATTGTCCAAATGATCCATAATGTGTTGCCATGTTGCCATCAAGGGTTATTGTGAGTAAATTTACTCACAAAGGTGTAAGTGCAAGAGTTGTAAGTATACAAAGCACTCTTTCTATCCCAATCTAGTAGTTAAATTATTGGAAACATTTATCATCAATCCTACATTCTCCCCAACTCTCTGCGAAGTAAATTTGTTTCATACACAAATCATCCACCTTTGGACCACAGTATTTACAAACAGGGGAAAGGGACGTGTAGCCCTACCTCTTTTACAGGGATATTACAAATTGCTCAGGTAGCAGAGGTTCAGACCCATCGCTTGCACCGATACATTGCATTATTATACAAGTTCATGCCACACCTGCAGGCTGAAATATCATTTCGGAACCTCTCATCGTTGCTATTTATAAACAGTGGCATCGCCAGCCATTTCAATCTTGGGTGGGGGGGGGGGGCACAGCACTTATATAGGGATACACAATGTTCATTTGTGAATGCCGTCCTGGGGGGGGAGGGGGAGGGACCAAGGGGTGGGGGTAAGAATTTTTTATTTCTTAAGGATCCTTAGATGCAATCTGGTGCTATATTTTGCAACTTGACATAACTTTATGTTCAAGGATTTTCGGGCTTAGTCTGTCCGATATTTTTGTTTTAATTTAAAAAGTTATACACAAACATGGAAATTAACTCTTTTGCTTTGATAATGTTTTTCAAATAGTTAAGGGTCATAGGATGCAATTTGGTGCTATCTGGTGATTATTTATTATGAGAGAACAAAAATATTTTTTCCGCTTGAATAGTTGGGGCGGAAGCATACTTCAGTCCCTCTGTCTCAAGAGGGCTTGGGGAAAGTTTACAACTTGCTGGAAGAGTGTTGAAAATTTAAATTCATGCAGGGCTAGTACTTAAACTTCACTACTATAGTAGTGAAGTTTAAGTACTAGCGGTTCACGCCGGTGACCTTGTAAGTGAGAAAACAACTGTTTATTGTGATGGTCGGTGGAAAGAAGTTTAACTGATGAACATAATACGTGTCGTCCTTTATAAAAAAAGTTTTTGTTTGAGATTTTTTAAAACTACAACCCACATTTGGGGGAACCTAGGGAGGGGGGCACGATGGGGGGCGACGTGCCCCCACCCCCTTGTCGACACCACTGTTTATAACTCTTGCAACAAATATAACTCAGAGTGCCTGTCGTATAGTTTGAAGTTTGCTTACAACAATGACTGTACATTCAACTTGTACTAGTAGTGACTTGCTTCTGCTGTTAAGTCAGTTTATACTCAAATTAAATCTCAAATCTCAAATTAAATCTTTTCAAGGAAAGCTCTGTTAACGAATGAGGTTTTTAGTTTTCTTCTGCCTTCTCTCAATTGTTTCTGTTTATTATTAAATAAAGGGATGACTTTAGGCAGAATTAAGTCTTAATACCTTATTATATACTAGCAGGGGCGTCGTGCGAAAATAAATTTTGGGGGGGCCCGTGAGCAGATGTTGACTATCTAAGCGGAGCGCCACCACGGGTTGGCGCGCAGCGTACAAGAAAATTTTTCGTCTGGCAGACCCCTCAGATTGCAGGAAACGGCACTTCCTGTGCCTTATGGCAGTAAGCAACACCCATAAAATTGATAAAAACTTCCGGCAATTTTTTATTTTGGGAAATATTCTCGAAGGAAAGTGATCGCCATTTATTCCTCAGTTTACCACTTCCTCGTCTCCCAGAAGCGCCCAAAATTTAAGAAATCGAAACATTTTTGTGCTGGCTGATCCATGATCGCCGCCCATGCCCGTGAGAAGTGGTGACTGGGTGAAGAAAGAGCTATGCCGTTTGAAAACATGGGCAGAAAAAGCAAAAGTAGCGAAACCTAAGGTAAAACGTGCGATAATGAAGTGATTATTTTCCAGGTTAATTGTGACTGTATTTGAAATGATTATTATTATTCATTTTTTCGAAACTACCTATCAGATCATGAGGAAAATTTATCCTGGTGGACCTTTTAGCGAACTGATTGCATAGCTTAAGAAGAAGTTCACATGGAGTTCCATAATCTCTGTTCACTACATTTATCTTAACTTTCCGAACTTTGTTACAGGCTTAGAAAAAATTTACCATTTTTTCATGGAAAATTGACTGACTTTGACAAAGGTAACGGGTTGCACTTACTCTGGGACTACGTATATATAATATTGTTCAACGATGGCAGCGTTGATGGCACATTTGGTTCATTAGTTATTGACTGAATATCAACAACCATTGACCAAGCAGTCAACAGAAGCCCGATTCTCGTAGACCCTACAAGAAATTCAGTCGTGACACTGTTCTAAAACACTTTTTTTTTAAAATTATGACAAAATTTTATGACACCTTTGACAAAATTTGGGGGGGCCCGTGCCCCCCGGGCCCAAATGGGCACGACGCCACTGTATACTAGCCCAAGAATAATTTGAGTGTGTTATATTTCAACTGCTATATTCCAGGTGTCTTGCTATTCATGTGTAAAATATGCTTCTTAAAATAATGCAAAATGCTTCTTTAAGGCTAACTTGATGATGACATCTGCTCCTCAGTATAGGTCTAAAAGGTGATGGCTAATCCTTCAGTTTGTATTATAAATTCTGATAACTCAACCATTTCAATTCCATTTAAACAGCAAAGCACCCTTTGATGACATTCAACATCTTTTGTTGTTGAATGTTTTAATACATTGTAAACATAAGGGGCGGATCCCGTTTTTTAAGAAAGAGGGGGTCTTATCGAGTCCATAGCCAGACTAAGTATTGAAGGGGGCAAGATGTTTTTAAGAGGGTGGGGGCAGAAATGTTTGGGATAATATCTAAGCGGAGCGCCATTATCAGTTGATGCATAGCGTACATGGGAAATTTTGGGTTAAAATATCACCTGAAATGACACTTCCCAGGCTTTGCAAGTTGCATCTTAACATCACATTATTTCGAGGATTTTTGTCTTAGAAATTTGAACTTTCAATAGTTTAGCATTAAAATAGGAAATTTTTTCTTATCTAAAATCACTTTGAAGGGGTAAAACCGAACTTTATTCTTCGTTTCAGTCAGATAATTATTAGGTAATATTTTAATCTTCTTACTTTAATAAAAGGTTTCCCCTGTGACATGGCTAGCACATTGGTGTGCTGTAACCTTTACGGACACCAAAACAAATCCTGACAGCATAGGGACAGATTAAGGTGTTTTTTTTGGAGTGAGGGCTGATTAAGCAAAACTTGACGAACTTGTGGTGGGAAATTTCTGGTTCTTGCTCTATTTCAGCATGCTACTTCTGGTGAATACCAAGAGCAACCGTGACTGTGGTATTTTTGGGTATCAATTTTAGTTACTTTCTGAAAAATTATATTTAATTTTTTTCACTCCTGAATTTTATATTGCAGCTGTGGAACTGACGTTTTAGGCTATATAGTCAAATCAGTTAATTGATGGATCCTAGTTGTGTAAAGGAACTTTTTTCTCAAGTTAAAATCATCAATGAAATACAACCTTGACTCTCTTTAACAGTCTACAAAGTATCATAATTAATTTTGTGCCTAAAATCATCTTTTCAACAAAAGTAAAACATAAGTGTCGTGAATCCTTCTTCAATCTATTCAAACCTTAAAGAAAATATAGAAAATAGGAACAACTCCAAATATCAAGATTTAACCACAAAAACTTGTTTTATTATGCAAATTAAATCTTCATTTTCATCCCACTTGACACCAAAGAAGAGTGATACAAAGAAAGACAGACGTTGTCAAAAATTGGCACATCTGGAATACCAAAAAGGAATATAATGATTGTTTTCATATATATTGAATAATTAGTAAGGAAATAAGAAAAGTTTGTGATATACTAAAGTGTGAAAATAAACTTACTACCAAGGTAAACCAACACCTTTTGGTGATAACAGTTAAATACCCTAAATTTACCCAAAGGAAATCTAAACACTGCCTGATATGATAATGAAAAAATGAGTTAGGGATTCACCTGTCAATGATCTTTGAACACCTTTGTGAATAGGAATTGAAATCTAAATCACTGAATATTTGTCAAAGGGGAGAGGAGGGGAAGGGGAGGTAAAGGGGAGGGGGAAGGGGAGGTAAAGGGGAGGGAACCTCTTTCCTTTATCTGCCTCTTTTCAGTCATTAGTCAGTCAATCTGCTCTTTTCCTGTTGAGCTTGGAAGGGATCGATTGATTGGTAGGATTCATTAAATGATAGTTGCCCTCATTAAATACCAAAAATGGAAAAGGGATGGCAGTGAAACCATCATGTGCCTATTTAACAACACATGAATGATGTGTAAACATGTTAGGTTCCTTCTTTCAGCCTACTTCTGCATATGAAGATATTTCAAATTTAGATAATCAAATATTATGTAAAATTCAGATTAAAGAAGAAAAGAGAAAAAGGCGGTTCTAGGGAATACCAGGAGGATGCTGAATGAGTTGCTAAAAATATACTAATGAAGTTCTTCTGTAATGTGGTTCTAGCCAAAAAATATATATATATATATAGATATTTCAAAGATAATTACTTCAACCATGTAGGAACGATGCCATCTTAAATATAAACCCTCTTTTATGAAGCTCAACGGATTGCATAATGCCCGAGAGATATGTTTAAAAAAATAGTTATAAATGTTAATCCATATTGCAAAATATGCATGTTTGTTAGTTACATGATCTAACAAATGGAAATATGTAACTTCATAATGATGAAACACGACAACAGTCACACTCCACGATATCACATTGCTGAGTCAATAACCAAGTCAAATAGCATTATTGAGGCATTGACAATAATACCATGTATCATGTTTGCTACAGAAGGACTTCTGAAACCAGAACCCCTGAGAGGGGGGTGGGGGAGTGTGGGATATGTCCCAAATAACTTTCACAGCATGCTGCCACAATTTCAACACAACTGCATATTGGTTTGATTCTAGTTACCCCACACCTCCCTCCCCCCTCCCCCTTCCCCTTTCCAACTTGTTCCAGGGTCACTGAATACATGATACATCATATGATAGGTGATTGAAATATATAAGTTATACCAAGTATGATATGATATAACTTACATTGTATGCTTTAACATTAGTGATACATATCTCATCATATCATGCAACTTGACAGTGAGACATACTATATGATATTACATTGGTGCAATACATATATCGCATCATGTGTGATAGGGTGTAATATATTGCATTTACATATGCATAATTAACAAGTATAATAATTAGTTATGAATGCCATTGTTGATGATTCCAGGTGCTGAATACAAGCATCTTTAAAGCCACATTTGTCCATGAGTCAATGACAGTGCACAAATTGTGGCAATAACTTGGATTTTTAGTATTCTTCATGGATGTGACAATTAATTGTTGATGCAGGTCAAGGCTAGGTCCATCAGTAATAACCATTCAAAATTACAGATCACTGTCACTTTCTTCCAACAAAACCAAAAAATTACCGAATTTTTTTTTCACGGACTGTGCCCAATGAGAGGTTAAATAATTAAAGAGTACTCTAATGGTCCTTGCTAGCTATTCTACGTTCACTAAAGGACATCATATAAAACACTATTTCAGATCTTATTTCCTGTAACAAGTTGCTACTTGAAAGTCTCCCACTAAATGATTCACTAAAAACAATACAAACAATCTGTGCCATTTAATGTAGCTTTTCGGTCACAAACGAATCAGTAAGTCTTCACTTACTTGAAAATAAAACACAAAAAGAGTTACCACACCTTCTGATAAAGTTTCCTGCAGGCAAGTTATATTGTCTTGATATCCTACAGTTCTCTGTGACATTCAAGAACATGACTGTTTTTAAGGATATGCAAACTAAACCGAGTACATTCGCTGTGCGCATCGACACTGTACATGACTGTTTCATAGCATGAATGTAATGAACTACATATTTCAGAGGTATGCATAATAATTTGCAATTCACAAATATGATTGAGAGTTGTATATTAGTCTCACAACTTTGGTGGAAATAGTTTGTGTAATGCAGGCTACCTAGTTACAACAAGTACTAATGCCTTCGATAGTTTTAACTGTGTTTGCTAAATTAATTTAGCAACATTAGGTATTTGCGGGGCCGTCAATATTCCACCACCTGATTTGCAGAGATTCTTGAGATTCTAACACTTTCTTCAAAGGGGAGAGAAAATACCTCTCATACACCCCTCTCCCAGGATGTAGTGTCCCACTTTCAACAAAAGCACCACAGTTCCCCTAAACACAAACACAACTAATGGCATTAACCATAAGGTACTGATGTTTTAATATTTATGCAAAAGTTATGAAAACATGTTGGCAAAATCAAGTATCAAAATCCCCTTTGGTAAAAGGTATTACTTTGTACAGAAACCACCACATGTATCTAATAATTACAATGAGATAGATGGATGATAGGGTGCAGGAGGGGTTAGATCCTTACAACAACAAGAACAGCTACTGTGAAAGTAAACAAACTAAATATTGAATAAAATACTTTTTTATCAAAATGACAAAAAAATATAAAAGTAAGCTAGAAAAGGAAAAAGAAAAACCATACAATAGTTAATCCAATGACAGATATTTTTTTAGAAAAGTCATAACTCTCGGACCCTGTCTCCTTTACTTTGAGACTGATGATTAATTATTAGCGCACTAAATCTACTTCAGATGTTAGAATGGTCTGTACACCACATTTGTGTTTTGTTGGGTATGTTGACTGGTCAGTAACATTCTTAGAGAAAATAAAAACAATGAAAACAGATATTATGTAATGATCCTGGTTAAATCTGCACTAAATATACAAAACGAGAAATTGTTATATGGTCTATTTTCTTCTGAATGAACTTGTGAGGCTAGTATAATGACAAACAGAAGTACTACAGATTAAAGAGAGTACATGATAGCATTACAGAAACTCTCATTCCTATGTTTCTTCTGTGTGGGGTGGGGGTGGGGGTGGGGTGGAGGTGGGGGTGGTGAAACCGGTGCTGAGAGAAAATATGGTGACTTAATTCCATGGATAGAAACAAAACATCTTGTAATGAAATGCACATTTGGAGATAAAATGGCTGTTAAAGTACTGTTCTTTAACCATTTCTATTTTAAGTACAAAATGTTTGACACAAGTAGAAAGTTATTTCAGTTTATGATCATGTCATGACATTTAACATATGAAACGTCTAGGTAATGTTGTAAATAAAACACAGCGAAATAGTATGACAAAAAGCTTTATGTCTACATATAAATTTTCTATAACCTACCACGACTTTTGACTGCTTGAGTTGTTCTTAAAAATTAACGAGTAAATGGCATGGTATTTGTGAAAAGATGTCTTTATCCTCTGTCAGCGGTCAGAAACAGGGATGGTAAAAGACGGGTAGCATTGGGCAGAGAGGGCAATCACAAAATTTGAGTGGCAGTGGGACACAAGAATTAAGTTTGACAGGGCAGATCACTTAATTACTTCAGAGGTTTGCAATATAAAGCAATGGCCTAGAAATGGTTAATATTTAAAAAGTAGCTTTCATGTTCACATCTATGTTCACATGAAATCTGTCTTTCATGAATATAGGAACATAAACTGAAAAGAAATCAATCTTGTGCAGCCTCAAAAACTTTCATATCAAATTTAAGTTTCCTTGCACAAATCATACTTTCAATCGAAACTTTTCACCCTTAATTAACAGACATAAATTGAAAAGAAAAAGATGTTTTTACACCTGTTAATCATTTTCATGCTAAAATCATGCAATGAATTGAAACTTTTACACTGTCGGATTAACAGTCATAAATTGAAAAGAAAAAAAAAAGATTTGTACATCCTTTCACCCGTTTCATTCCAAGTTGAACAGCCTAAAAATGTTTTATACAAATGTATGAAAAAATTTGGTCCCAGAGACATGATCTCAAGGGTTTTAATAGCCAAAAATATGATAACAGTATTTGGGGATCTTGACAGATGATTGGCTGTTCAAACCGATTCATCCACATACTGTGCAGAGGTATGACACCGAATGAACAGGAGGGTGCTTACAACTTTCAAGTTTCCCATTTACTGTTTTGCATTCACCAAAGATGCAAAGATACTGTCTTTGTCATTGAGCAGGGTATCAGGATGGTCATATTCCTTAAGGTTGCCATCGTCAAGGGTGAGAATCTTGTCGGAATCTAGAATGGTGGCCACGCGATGCTGCGGTTAGTGAAAAAAAGAAAAAAAAAAGACCATATTTTATCCTTTACCACACTACTTTAAGGATGATTTTTAGGCAGATTTTTTTCTGTCTTGGTCATGTTATAGGCCCAAAAGAAACCAAGCAAACTATGAGTGTTGGTAACGCCTCTATAATAATAATTAACAGTTCTTATATAGCGCAACTTACAATAAAGTCTCGCCGTGCTGTACTTAACCCTGGTCATTGGTAACTTGTCACACCTACACACCAAAGTGTGGACAATTCAAAAAATCTTTCCTGGGGTACCACAGTGCACCACAGCCACGTGTCCCCTGGGGGGGCTCGAACCTGTAATCATTAGATCACAAGTCCACTACCTTAACCACTTGACCACAACGCCCTCCTTCTATAGCGATTCTAGTTGTCAAGATATACACATTTAACATATTTCTAGAATGCTCCTTAAAGATGTTGATGTCTCTACTCAGTGCATGCCTCGATGTTAATGTGCTTTCCATTGTTTTATTACTTCTAATACTCAATTAAAAATATGTTCTATTAACTTTATGTGGGCAACAGAGCACTCTTGATTGATTACTAATACTATATAATTAATTACGAAAACTTACAGCAATAGTCAGGACTGTTCTATCTTTGAATGCCGTGGCAACAACTTTCTGCAGAATAGCATCCTGTTAAGAAAAAACAATAGACCTGATTAATTGATTTGAAATGTAAGACATGACTTTTTCATGGATAGTCGAGCAGTGTGCATGGATTTAAGACTAAACTTTTATAAATTTGCATGTGATCTAAATGAACTCCAGTCATTAAAAGGAACAGCCATTGTGTACCCAGATCAATCGTTCAGTGTGTGGGGATGAATTGTAGGACTATTAGTCTTCTCAAATTAAAGATTTTCCATGTAACGCTGGCTAAGTCGAGTTGGGTCGGGATCAGTCCACAGCGTGCAGGGATCAGTCGTACAGTGTGTAGGGATCAGTCGTACAGTGTGTAGGGATCTTTCGTACAGTGTGCGGGGATCGGTCGTACAGTGTGCAGGGATTGGTCGTACAGTGTACAGGCAGCTGTCGTAGAGTGTGTAGGAATTGGTCGTACAGTGTGCAGGGCATTGGTCTTACATTGTGCAGGGATTGGTCGTACAGTGTGCAGGGATCGGTCGTACAGTGTGCAGGCAGCTGTCGTAGAGTGTGTAGGAATAGACCTGTCTTATATTGTGCAGGCATCGGTCGTACAGTGTGC
>KN891414.1:0-10891 GCA_000934455.1 Apostichopus parvimensis
CAAACTATCCACTTACCCTCCAGTAACTCCACCTGCTGATGAACCAGTAGCTGATCGATCTGTGTTAGGTACTCCAGACCAGGGGGGCAGTTTGCAGGTGGCTGTTGGCCTGCTGGTAGTACTCCCGGTAGGCCGGGGGGTACGGGAGGACCTCCTGGTGCCTGTGGTGGTGGATAACCCTGCTGAGGGGGAGGGTAACCTCCTTGTGGTGGCGGGTACCCTGCATCCTGGGGTGGAGGATAACCAGCCTGGGGTGGTGGGTAGCCACCTGGTTGCTGTTGTAATGGTTCTGATATGGGCAAATAGGAAAAACAATGTTAGTTCAAATGAAGTATCAATCATGTACTGTAAAGCTGACTTTTTGTTGTTCTTTACTTTGTATTTGTAGTACACTATAAATAATTGTTTAGAAACCTTTGTAGTGTTCCTACAGTCAGTGGTAGTTAAGAAGAACATACCACCACAGTGAATTGCAAAGAAAATTCAACGCTGTCGAAACTGAGCACATTCTGTGGTCAAGGTTAATACAGCATCAAAAGAGAGCAGCTAGAGCAGTTATGATAAATTCACTCCCAGGGCAAACATAATTTACAGTGGAAACTTCAGTTTGTTTACCATGTGGCAACTTTAGACATATAGAAATGTGGCAGACCATGGTAACTGACGTCCAACACTCTCAACAAAAGTACTGTTGTTGTGAGGAGACAGGTTGTATTGATTAAAAGTGGATCCACATACAGTACCAAGTATGCAGTTCCACCAACCAATGTCTTTTTGCATTATGTTGTTTTACGATCCAAGGCAACCCACACACATACAGTACACATACTATATGTACACACATAATGTGCATACTATCAATGTCATCAATGCCATCAGCAAGGAATCAAGAAACATCCTAATTATATAACAATTTAAAAGACTTTAATGTTCCTGTCCCTGCATGGAAAATCCTTAAGCAGTAGTCTGTCTTGTGACAATTACTAAAAAGATTATGTAGGCCAGGAAAGTGTGGTACGGATAAAATCAACTAAGTGCACAATTCTAGAGCAGTAGCCTAGTGAGCAACCCATTTTGTTAAACAATGTCCATTAAATTGCAAACGATTTCACAATACATAATAATACCGTGTAGAAATGACTAATGCCACACAGCAAACACAAGTGCCTATGAACCATAGCAACTGTTGACACATACATTACGTCAATAAAATCTTTCCACATCACTGTGTTTGAAAGGACAAGTGACGCAAACGAGAGACAAGTTTTCTACCGTTTCATACTGAATCACATTGTTTGAATAGATCTGTACAGTACTGTACTTCTGGATAGCCAGGATGCATTGTTCTCTGACCAGGATACTTCACGTATGTCTGTATGGATATAGCCTCACCTGCAATACTGTATGTAACAGCATATCATGTGATGGTGAACCACAATGAACCCCTCACTGAATAAGTAGTGTATACAGTATCATAAATATAGAACTCATTGTCCCAGACCATTTTTCTCTAGTGTCACAGTATACAGTAGATATATATATGCTAGAATGCACAGCTGCACAATTGGTTTTCTGATTCTTGTCTTTCTTGTTTTGTAGGCAAATTTAAATAAGAAACACACTCACAATACTATGACACTATATACATGTATGTACACTGTACAGTACTGTATGTCTGTGTATATAGATACTGTATATAAACACACATTAACTTGTAATTCGCTTTCAGTCAACAAAACACCTACAGTATTATCAAACGACATTATTTTGTGTTGCAATCAACATGCGAATAGTGCCACACTGATGACAATTGTATTTAATTAACATAAATTTAAAAAATACAACAAACATTTATACGTAAGCATTGCTATGCAGTTCATGTATCAGTAGGGTTTATGATACACACCCTCAGTTTCCATATTTGAATACTGTACTGTACTGCAGTGTACATATATATGCAGTGTACATATATATGCAGTGTACATATACTGCACTTGTGTTACAACAAATAGACATTTGTAACACACTGTAAGATGGTGTCAATTCTACACACCACTGCAGTTGCATGAATCACTGTACACTTTCACTAACTTTAGTGTGTGACATTAGTACAGGAGGTCTGATGGAATATGAGGGTTAAGCAATACCAGTTGGTAAATATTGTATCATATTAACATGTATCAACAGCTTAACATGTATCAATAGCTTAACATGTATCAACAGCTTCGGGGTTCTGAGATGAGGAATTTCTGGTTTCTCTTCAAAGTTTTTCAGTTGAGAAATTTATGTAAATCATAACATATATGCACACTAGTATAGTACATTGTCAATGATACCTTCTTTCGTTGCCCAAAACTTAATGGAAACTAACATTTTGTTTAACATGTACAGTAGCCATCTGTTTAAGTTATTCATATTAAAATGTATGAGTATCAATATATCAATATTAATATGTTAATGTATCCAATATCAATATACATGTTAATGTAATAACAACACATAGAGTCAGTGAATAATTTAATATCCATTATCCCATACCCCATCTCAAAATCCCATGTAAAAATGAGTACATTGCTATTCAATTGCAAAGATATATGGCAGTTTTTGTAAACAGGAACCATGTAGCATTTTATAAGAGGAAAAAGTTCAGAGCTATCAAAACAGCTGTGCTTCAATTTGGACACTAAATTCTATGTTGACATAATGACATACTGTAGCAGTTTACTATAGGCTTTTGAGAGAGCAGCACAATAACATACAGTACTGTAGTGCTGACAACAACCAGTACAGAAGTACTGTGTGTACAGGGCTTGTATTAAAGGCATTGAAATCATGTCCCTCCTTTGACTGAATGCTGTTAACTGATTGACCACATGTGTGTTTAAGTTCTTAATATCCAATGGTAGAAAATTGCAAGAAATTTGCCTTGTTTGATTAGTAAGTACTAACTATAAACGTCAGACGCTTTTAAGAGCCAGTTAATAGCCCAATTTTTTTCGAGGTAATAAATTTTCATGGTAATAAATTTAATAGTATTTACTGTACGACAGTGAAAAACAAAGTCCTATTAACACAGGTACATTATCTGTTTCAACATGCATCATTAGTTGTTCCACATATTAAAACTACTGTACCTTTTTGCTTGAGGGAAACAGAGTTATCGTACATTTATAATTTTCAAGCAGTGTTTTATAGTAAGTGTGTTAGTTTAGCCACCATATATGACAGCAAAATAAAAGGCTGGAGGGCCTCGCCAAGGGCCTCTTTTACCATAGTAGATCAACTCCCAAATAGTTTATTAAAACAAATTGTATTTGCAGTTCCAGCTGCTTTATTAGATCTTTGTTTAGCCCGAATATACATTCAATTTCATGAAGTTAAAAGCAAATTGAAAGAAAGTTAGTTTCTTTATCGATGAAGGATTACAGTTGCATTAAAGAGAAAGCGCTGCACACAATGGTTTCTTGTTTTTCTTTAAGTTGATGAATAAGGGCAGCATGGAAAGAAAGACAAAACCATAAACGAAGCTACTGTACTAGATAGACAATAATGAAGGCGAGATCTACTTTCTGTTCATGTAGCAAGGCTTGGGGGGGGGGAGGTGGGGATGGGGGGTACCATGAGTCCATTACATACAGCAGAGAACATGACTGTTTTCTGTGTGTGTAAATATTGAAGAAGAGACCACTAAGTAAGTCACTACATATGTCAAAAGTTTCATGTTAAACCAACTATTCTAAGTGCAATCAGTTTTGTTCTTTTTCTTAAACCAGTCCTATCGGACGGTACTCCCATCGGTGAAACTTTGGATGCTCGTGAGCACTTTCACATGATTTTATAACTTTTTAGGTTTTCGTATTTTATTATATATCTACAGTGTTAAGAAACATCATTCAAATTAGTTCCCCTAAAAAGCCATCAGGCAGAAACGGACCACCGGTCAGGAAGGAAGGCACGACTCGGTAGCGTCCGCAGCCTAGCCCCTCACGGTCCGACGGACCACAAACCCCCGGACCACAGAGAGACCCGAAAACACACCAGTAAGTATCGTTGCTCGTTAATCCCCAAACCAGTTAGTTTTGGGGGTTCAATGTTACAAACAGGAATAGTTTTTTAGTTTTACTTTACTGTACTATGTACTGTATGGTACGAATTTGCGATGATGCACAATGATTAAACATAGCTAGGACTGAATGTTACACTGCAGAACAAGCGTATTACTGACAATCAAACGCATGAATCTAACCGTAGCAGGTTCTTGCCACTTTTTAACACAGCACAGTGCTGCTGTAGCATTGTGAGAACCTGTATACTCTTGCGATATTTGCTGACAAACTGCTTTAGCGTTGTTTTTAACAGGTTAGACGATTTTTCAAAAGCAGATTATGTGTAGTGCTAGCTTGTAGTCGAGTAATCGCAACTTAGGTTTTGAGCGCGATTAATCAAACTTCCAAAGTGTAATCGCGACTTCTGGAGATTAATCGATGACAACTATCAGCACTAGTATGTACACACCATCCACATGCACAATGCAGTGGAAGGTGAGAATTAGGCACACAATGCGGTTGTTTAATACCATTTTGCAAAACTGCAGTAAAACAAACAACTTCAGCATACAGTATATAATATTGCTCAGGTAGCCTCGGTACATCATTTAAGTTTTTATGCATTTTATGTGAAAATTCTTCATTCTTCTTTTGGGTGTCTGTATTCGATGACGCTTTGCGCACCGTCACAAAACAAAAGTAAATAATTTTTACATGAACATAAATAGTTTTCAGGAAGAAGAAAGCAACTTCAAGAAAGCAGGATTTAGGATCAGTGTCGTTATGAGTTGATATCAGAAGAAACCTTATAAAAGAAGTTGGGATTACAATGTGAACATAGAATTACTATCATGAAGTACAAAGAGACTACTGCGGCATGCACAGGCAATAGGAAATGATTACCTTTCTCAGGCTCTAAGTCGTAAAAGAGGGGAGGAAGGGAGGAAGAGTAAACGTTACATGCCAAAAATGCAAACACAGGACAAAATGAATAAGACACAACATATTGTAAGTATAAAAAGTTCTACTCTACATGAATAACTAATCTAGTACCTACTGGACAAAAATAGAGCCTGAATTTTGGTTAACGATTTATAGCAATATTTTGTAATATCTGACACTATGAAAACTGTTAAAATTACATCTTGATTGAGGCAGTCATGTAAATATTGCAGGACACATATACAAATTACTTTTAATTCTGATTTGATTTCTATAAAAATTTGCACAGTAAATCAAAGATTTTGCTGTTATCACTTCGTACTGTACATTACTACAGTAACACAGATTTCTAGATATTGAACAATATTTGTCAACTGTACTGTAATTTCTCAGTTTGTAATTTATACTTTGTACATATACTATCATGTACAGTAGGCTTGGGTAAGTATAACCTACTGTAGGTTACTAGACCCTCACTTGGATTAGAGTCTCCTACAAGTGGAATGGAGTACTATTGACTCCCGCTCAGTTGAGGGTATGAAATATGCCAAAATGTTTTAATACCAAATTTATGAAAACTAGTTTACATGTCACTTACAATTTTTAAAACAAACCACTTCAAATTTTAAAGTAGACAGATACTTGGCTGAAGTAATGGTATCTGATCAATATATTTATCACAGAATTTTTCCACGCCGAAGGCACAAACCCTCCGAAAAGTCAATAATTAAATTCAAAGTTTCTTGGCGATGTTGGGCAAACTAAGACTGGGGGCAACACTGAAGACTTTCATTCTCCAGTGGTCTATATACGTATTCAGAGCATATCTGCATCCATGTTATTATAGCTTTTACATCTAAGCTCTTTGTAACAAATTTATACGCTTCAATCTGTCACATGGCAGTTTAAGTTACTGTACAGGGAAACCTTAACTACAACACCTACGGTACCTAGTAGCCAAACAAGGACAAATACCTTGAACAGTAAAGCTTTGTAATGTTGTTTCAAATATATGCTTGCTGTTGACCAGTGCTTACAGCAAAGCTTTTGGTACTTGTAAGCGGAACTAAAGATAATGTAAGCGTGCCGTGATGCACTTAAGGTGCACAGCTTTAACAAGACCTATATACAGCAAATGCGTACTCTGGAACCATTGCAGACCAGCACTGGTATTGCAAATGTCCTACTAACAGCTAACAATGGGGCTCTACCCAAAGTCAACAGAGGGCACTGTCTTATCGGTGTTTTCTTCTTACCTGAACCTTGATGCAAGATGCAGTCTAAGATTGCAGATCTTAACGTCAAGGCTATTGTGAACTGAGCAATAGAAGTATTCAATTTTTTTGTTGTAATTATTGAAGAATGTATCTTTTGAAACATGTTTTTGACGTTTCACATCATGATCAGTGTTTAAACACCTTAACTTGTGATTTCTGAAGCATGTTTTTCGTTCAGCGAAATGGCACGAGTGGAAACATGAACTAAAGTCAATGACCCAGCTCATCAGTATGCGAATTCATCAGGCATGTTTGAGGTTTGCGAAAGCATGCACAAGATCTTGTTACTTAAATTCAGAGTACAGATAACGCACATTAGGGCTGATCATTGACAGTACCCTCTGTTGAAACACTGAAGACCCCATTTCTACTTAATAAAACAAGCATGTTAGTGATGGCTCCTACCTGACATAATGGTGACTTCTGGAAAATGGTACAATCAGAATCAAACTGTAAAAATAAAATGGGAGAAAAGTGTAAACAAATCTATAAAAAAGGTCCAAACTGTGTTTTTGTTGTTCATTCTGTAAATAATGAATGTTCAAACAGTAAGAAAATCTATCAGGTACTTTGATGACAATATGAAAAGAATAAACATACTATAACATACTTCTCCCACCATATCAAGTATATTTTCAGGTGATTTATACCAAATAGATATAGTTTTGGGGTGTTTTAAGGGTTAGGTTTCCGGAATACGAAGTGCCCATGCTAGTACTGTTGCCAGTGTTGGTTAGGCCTATGCCTAGGGGAGTAGGTTGATTAAGTTTGGCTTCACTGTTACGAAGTAAGATATCCTAACAAGTTAGGCCGAGCCTAGCCTAAGTCCAACATTAACAAACGCCTAACAGTAACAGTATTAAGCCATGGTTACCAGATGAAAACAATTTTAAGGCCTACAACGGTGCAGAACTCGCAAAAGGTTAGAAAAGTGTTGACTTTAATGAGTTTTACATGCAGTGCAAAATAAACTTACTTTAAAGGCAGAAACTACTGGCTATAGCATACGGCCTATCCTATTGCAGTTAATAGTAGCTCAAACTTGCCCGCCCACAAACGACCATATACTATCCATCGGACGGACGTTATTTAGGCCTAGGCCAATCTGACCACAATCGGTAATAACTCCGAAAACCCTCTGGCAAGTCGAACTGAATGTCCGTAACACGCATCTTAACTTTTAGAAACTTATCTTAATTTCAATTCAAAAAAAAGTAATCACATATGTTTCATATAGTTTACCTTGATGCTTGAACTTCTGCGTTGGTGTCCCTGTAGTAGCCCTGTCTGTAGTATTACAACAAAACACAAGTGTTGAATATTAATGGTAATACCTAATTATAATGTGGTTCGTCCCAAAGTAGACTGCACTGTACTAGTATATAGTACACGACGTTTTATGTTGATTTGGGTGGAGTTTTTTTTTTGGTAAACCACACTTGGCTAGATATGAACCAATCGGACATGCTAGATCGGTCGTTCGCGTATTTTGGGAACAGGATACCCCGTGATCTCATGGGTTTTAGTTCGAAAAGAAACAGAAAAACGAGCTGGAATATTTGTAATCGTGTAGTATAAAAAGTGAGGAATTCTTGCATTTTCCCCAGTCTCCGTCATTTTATATTCTGCGGATATTGTACACATTTACATAAGCTACTGTCCAATGCAAGTAGGCCTATAGAAAAGGAGAGAAAAGTGAGAGAAATCTTTCGAAAGGGTTATTCAACTCAAACTAGTCTCCTTCGATGGACAGATCATGTCTCGATCTCTTGCCTTAAACTGAATATATGGTTGGTGGGTTCCCCCAGACCTAAAAGGGACAAATTTGATACTGTTGACCATTCAATTGCTTTTGATAAACTCATTTTGGAATATGTGACTCTGAAAACAAGTGGTTTGAAAATTTGGGGAGGGGGGGGGGGGGGGGGGGGGGGGGGGGGGGGCAGAACTGCAGTTTGGAGAAAAATTTATTATCTGTAAAAATTCTTAGAACAGGTCAGGGTGTTTCATTTTTTGGGGGGGGGGGGGGGGGCATATAAATGACTGAACATGGATAAAGCTGAAGGAGTGGGGTGTCGGGTGGGGTTCAGGGCCGAACATCCGGGCGGGATCCAGGGGCAGACTCACAAGTTTGATATGTCAGTCATAAATATATTTTAACAGAGTCACACCTGACAAGCGAATTAAACTAAGAAAGAGTTATCTATTTAGCACCCGAGCGTAGCTTATAGGGCCTTTATCATTATTTATGGAATTGAAACTACACCAAAAACGGAAACTTTCTTAAACTTTGCACACAAGAATAAAATCATCTTGTTCTACAAATACCTACAACATGCACACACATAGGCGTAGGAGCCCAATTTGATTTAGGGGAGGGGAGGGGGGGGGGCTGTAACGACTTAATTGCCCGAAAAAATATAACCAAAATTATTCGCGCGCTGCACGCGCGCTGAAAATATTAATTTACATAATGCTTTTACATTTGTAATGCCGAATTTGTCGTGCAATCTTAGAACTTTAGTTAATTACCAAGGAGATTTTTTTAAACTATTGATTACCTTTAGCTATACATACAATTTATAGTTTCTTTCAGTAGGTGCCCGAAAAATCTCAGCTTATTGCCCCAATTTTCACAAACATATTTGGTTGGGGGGGGGGGGCGCCCTCATTTAAAAAGGCACTATTGTGGGTATATCTGGGCACATTCACTTTATCGGAAACATAACAAATGGGGAATTTAGGTGTAAATTAATTGCTAGGATTGTGTTATCATTGCTTGTTTTGGTAACCAAAAAGAGACATACTGGGTGGAAGGGGGGGGGGGGTACAATTGGGTTGGGTTGTGTGGGTGAGCCGTGATATAATGGGGACTTTACCTCGTAATTAATTAACAATAAAACTCAGACCAACGGCCGCCGATTTAAGGATGCACGGGACTTGTGGGTGGGGAGGACGGATGATACTACGGGTTGCATGGGACTGTGGAACAATAATACCTCTCAAACTTTCCAATAGTGGCACAGGAACCCCTGCTCCACCCCTCCGTATAGCTACTCCCCTGAGACAAAATGGCCGCTCTTCAAAGTTTACGACAGTTTCACGTGATATATTGTTTTGGTAAAATCCCAAGTGATGTGGTTTACAAGTTTGGAATAGGCATTGTTTACCACATAACTGGTTCACCCAGTTTCACCTGTGTGATCAATATATGCTAACGATAGAACCTCCCCCCCCCCCCCATAGTAAACATATTTGACCCCGTCTGCATGGAAGATATCATGTTGACAAAATGTCATAAATGGTAATTGCTTTTGTAATACGTACTGTTTCAATCAGAAGATGCACAGGCTACTTTTAGTATAGGCCGTATATACGGCCCATATAAGTTTAGTGTCATTCACTCAATAGCATCTGCGGAAAACTGACCGTTTACATAATACTGTAATAATAGACAGCTGTAAGGCAATGTGTTAAATTGGGTTTGGAGTGACGGCGGAAGCTGCTTAAGACTGGGTTTCCCCTTGACCCCCATAACGGTCCTATGAAGGGGGGGGGGGTGGAGCCCACGACGACATGGCTTCACGTTCCGTGCTCGCACTGGCACATATACGGCACCAGCTTGCATTACCGGTGTCGTCGGTGCCGTCCCCCCCCCCCCACCTTTCCCAATATTGCTCTCATTTTGCTGTCTCCCCACTTCCAAATGTCTGGCGCCGCCAATTTTAAGACCTAAGGGAGTTCAATGGATTAATGATGGAGCTATATAAGTTAATTTTGAGTGTAATATGGTCTTCATGAATTCATGTGACCTCCATAACATTGTATTTCATGTCAGCTAGTTCACTGAGAGACATATTTCCAACCTACTGACCGGTTAAAAGGGTATCATTAGCCTCCTGAGTTTTTTCCCCCTCCTCTTCCCCCTTCGCCAAAAAAAAAAACCAAACAGAAAGTATCATCTGTTGTAGGTTAATGTAGAACAAAGCAATTATTTTACACCTTTGAGTTTTACATTGTCTGTGGTATTCGTGACGTGTCATTGGAGTATATGGTATAATATGCATGTATACTGAAAACTAGAGAGATTTGCATGGAGACGAAATGTCACTTTAGAAATATTTCAGAAACGGTCATACACCCTCTTAACCTCGGTAATCCGAACAGAGAATAGACTTCAACTGACGAGTAGGCCACCAACCAGAAGTTTGTCTTGGCATTATTCATTCTACACTTATTTTTGCATATTTCATTTTGGAGAATTAGTAAGGTGGATGTGAGTCACGTGATTATAAAACCCGCATGCTCATAATGCTGGGACCTGAAATACTGTAATGCAATACAACAATAGCCTCACGGGATTATTTCAGTCACCACTTAATAAGAAAAGAAAAGTAAAAAAATACTCGTTCAATGGAACTTCGTTTTAACTATCAGTCTGATAATTTTATTGAGTTAAATCCACACCTCTTGTCTCGACAACAGAAAGAAACTTCCACGCCTTATAGAAACTGCATTCATCTTGCATGCTTGCAAATGAAATATACTTATTTAACATATTGTGATACCGACGCTATATACTGGGTGACATTTAAAGACGGACTGAGGTAAAAGTGAGTAGTTTAT
>KN891414.1:11391-24206 GCA_000934455.1 Apostichopus parvimensis
AGCTTAACCATCCCGTATAATATAATGCGGTTACGTTACACGCATGTCAGAATCATATTTTATTTAATTGAATACAAGTTTTTTTTGTTTTTTTAAACATTCCCAGTGACTCCACTGGCCCTTTTTGAATTCTCGGATCATACTTGGCCTTTTCTATAGCTTCCTTAAGGAACAGTGACAAAGCAATTTTAAAACTATATGACTAGGTCCTTCGAAACACCTTCCATCGTTTCTTTGATGTTTTGGGTTTAGAATCTGCTAAATCAATGAACCCCCAATCATTTGATTTAGACTTCTTAGATTTCTTGGCGATCATTTTGTCTACATAATCTAAGCAAGGTTCTTCCTCAGTATTAACAACTTCCCCAGAATTAGCAATGGCTCCTTGGTTTGCTGTTTTGATCTTCTTCTCTTTCGATTTCCGACGGAAAAATGATAAAAGCTTCCTCTTCTTTGGCTTTGAAGATGTGTTAGCATTAACATTTGTAAAGTCAGGAGATGATGTTTCGTGAAGTTTCATTTTACTGCCAACAATTTCCAGCCTGTTCGGAGTGGTCTCCGCTTGGTCATCACCGTGAGACTCTGGCGTCGTAATAGGAGACCTCCCGCCTATGACTCGAGGGAAATCTTCATGTTTATCGCCTCCTTGAGATGCATCAAAGAATTCTTCCCTCTTTCCTTCATCTACCATGTGTTCTCCTTCATCACTTGCCATTTCAGGGAGAACGTCTCTATACTCTTCAAGGCTTGCATTGTCTAATTCAGCGTCCGTCTGTATGACTTTGGCTGCATCACATTTAACTCTGGTGTCGATTTCTTCAAGTTCGTTTGTTGCAGACTCTCCCCCTCTTGACCCAGTTTCTGCATTCGACTTGGGATTGGAAGGGTCGCCAAGAATGAAACTCCATTCCGAATCACATTCTGGGCGGTTTTTTTGAACGGATGATATATGAAAGCTGTCTGCTTCATTTTTAACAAGTTGGGGGTTATCACGACTCGAATCCAACTTTGTTTCTACATGTGTTGCAACATTTTCGCCAGTCGTGTTGTCGACACTACTTCCCAAAGAAGTATTTTCGAAAAAAGCTTCGTTTGTCCATATACCAGATTCATAATTACTATGAGGTGATAGTACAACGTAAGATACATCGGTGGATCCAAGAGTATTTTCCAACTTGTCTTTGTTATTATTCTTTCGAAATCTCTGAAACCAGTCATCTTTCATGAAACTAAAACGAGAGCTTGATCTTCTGGAAAAACTACTTTCGGATGAAGAAAATTTCTCAAAAAATTCAACTTTCTCTTTCGTGGAAGAATTCAAGTCGACAAGCGCTTGCTCTCGTTTGTTTCCACGCCTTAGTGGAAGCTTTTCCCAGATTGAAATTCTTGTCTTTACCTTTGAAGGGGGTGTGCACTCCTCAGTAACCAATGAACGTACAATTTCATGACTGGCTTCGGGAGCAGCCTCTTCATCTGTAAATTGTGTCTTTTCATCATCTATTGTACACACGTGTTCTGGAGTCTGTTGAGTGTCGACTACGTTTTCATAAAAAGCACCTTGGGAGTAGTTTAGTTCGTTTCTACGGTCTTCTTCAAGTAGACCCTCATCAATATCTTCATCGGCACAATTCGATTCACCGTTAGTACTTAGTACACTATCGTCATTATTACACGACACTATTTCATTCGCTATCTCATGAGTGGCCTCGGCATTGTTGCTGTCACTCCCGTATTTCATTATTCCTTCCCAGAATGTGATTTTGGTCCTAATCGAAGGATCTGTTGACTCGGTATCTTCCTGGATACGATCACGGTTTGTTCTGTCAGTTGTACCTTGGAGAGTATTGCTCGCATCATGACCGACCTCGTTCTGGACGTTTCCCTTGGGAGACGTGTTACATAGCTGTGGAATTTCTTGTTCCACGTTGTATTTCTCTCGAGGCGATCCACATTCGTCTCTCCCATCCAGTTGGT
The DNA here is from genome assembly GCA_000934455.1 of Apostichopus parvimensis. Classification (NCBI taxonomy): domain Eukaryota; kingdom Metazoa; phylum Echinodermata; class Holothuroidea; order Aspidochirotida; family Stichopodidae; genus Apostichopus; species Apostichopus parvimensis. The sequence continues at coordinate 13,366 of KN891414.1, forward strand.
TGTTTTTTATGTCTTTTGCTACCTCTTCAAACGTCTCTTTCATCTTAGCGATTTCTTCCTTTATATAAGTAATTTCACTCATATTAAAGTCCGACAGACTGATGACATCTTCGTTATCCTCAAGCACTAAGAGGTCTTCCCAACACTGGGGCTCGTCAGTTTCCTGTCTTACATCCGCACTCTCAGTAGGGCTGCTTTCAGAGGCAGCTTGTTGTGCAGTTGTCAAGACATCACTGACAACATCCTCAGCCGCCTCAAGTATACTACGTGCCGGAGATGACTTGCGACTCTGCAATTCAACTGCATCTGTGTCGTCTTCATTCACTACATCCTCCTTCGTGAATCTCCGGTGAACGTGACGAGGTGAACCGATTAAACTATGGAAGTTCTTGGTGACGGTGCAAGTGTCATAATTCTCGTCAAGGTTCTGGTCGGTTTGGCCATCATTGCTTTCTTGACATGTCGATATTTCCAAAGGGGTGACGTCGGTCAGAGCACTATAATTCTGGCTATCATGGAATCTCTCGTCAGTAAGTGACATTCCGTATGAGGTGTCTTCATGTGATTGTTCAAAGCCATCAGATAGCTTTGCAGGCATAGATAGAGTGTCTTCAAAATTGGAGGTACTACAATCGTTCGCTGATTTTCGCTTTGGGTAGGGAGTAGATACAAATTTAGGTTGTTGTTCTTCCAATAGTCTATCAGTAGTTGCAGAATCCACTGCGTCTTCTTCCCAAAACACGAAATCCTTTGAGAATCGAACATCCCCCTTTTGAAGATCCGCGTAACTCAGGAAACAGTCCTGAAGAATGTTTTCTACAGTGAGGACACTAACAGCTTTACGCATCACGTCTCCCACAAGTGTATGCGACGCAGTCTTATCCTGCGTACCATCCGCAGGTTTGCCACCACCATACTTCGCTCGTGGCCTTTTTCTGTCATTGGCGTCATCAACAATTTCGGACCTTTCAGATTCACAAGGAGGCTTGTTTGGCCAAGTCAACCTTTTACGCCGACTCTTGAACTTAAGACGTACATCCTTCGAAGATAAAGCATGATCGGAATTTGATCTCCGTCCGAATGTACGGGTATCGAAACCGAAAACGGGACGATCTTCATCTTTCTCGTATTTTGAAAAATGTCCACTAGCTGTAACTTTCTTGTTTGGCGTTACTGACTCCTTATGCATCAATTCTAAGATGTCGTCACATGACTTAACAGCAACAATTCTGTCTTCATTTTCTTGGACACAATCAAGATGTATCACCTCATCGTCATCATCATCATCATAATTAGAGTAGAACTGGGCGGAGAAATTCTGGATATTACGAGTTGGGTTTCCGTCTTCATCTTCTTCGTTGATGACGTCGTCATTTGGTTTAGGACTTCGGTCAAAGGTCGAATGCCAACCACTCCGAATTGCGTCCATGATTCCAACGACACGTACTCGACGAGGTTGATTTTCAAGAGATACTGACTGCTGATGTCGTAGCCCGTCGTCAACGTCACCGTCAAGGAAGAGTTCATCAGCAGTGAAGTATTCGTTTGAAGATGACCGTTGACTTGATACTGTGCTGCCCTCAATATTCATTTCTTCTCCACGTTTCATCCTGAAATAAGCGGATAAAGCATTCAGTGGTCAGTGGCTATAACTGGTACTTTAAGGTTATTAACGATTATATATATTGAATTTTACTTTACAATAAAAATTTCGTTGGAAACAGGGTAGGTACGTATGGAATTTATATAGTATCCTATTTGCCCGCCCGCCACACCCTATCCCACAATAACGAAAATCAAACAAGATGACTACTACGATCTACCAAATTCTTAAGATTTCAAAATCTGGACTCTGAAACGCCCATGTGTATCAAAAGAAGTGTTTTAACTGTCTGGCAACTCAGTCTTCGTGCATTTTTATCGCTAATTTTTTCATAGTTTATTTCAAGTTTTTTTTTATAATTTCATTCCCAAAATTGTACTCTTTGTTTCTTGAAATTTCAACTATTTACACAAATTGTTGGAAAATTGGACATTCCATACACAAGTTTGACTTTTATTTCAAATTTCGTTATCTTTTAAGTTTTGATATTCATATCGACATTTCAACTAGTTCTTCGAAATTTCAAGTTAACAATGTCGCTTTTACCTTTAAATTCAACTATTTTCTCGACATTTCATTTTTATTGCAACAATAATAATAAAAAAATTAACTAATAATAATAATAATAATCATCATCATCGTCATCATAATAATCATAATTATGTAGATTGAAATCACTATTATTTATCTTGAGCTGTCGATTTAATTATGTTGTATTTAATTGAAGTCTTTCCTTTCTATACAGTGTTGAAATTTGGTACTTCATTGTCTGAACGTGTCAAACTTTCGATGACCGAAGCAGTGAAATCTTTCTAGCCTAGGCTAGTCCTATTAGACTAATATATGCGATAGCCTTTATCTAATGTCATTAGATATGGGCTATCGCATAGTAATGAGTATGCCTAACGTCAGTCCAACGGCAAACTTTATGAATAGGCCGTGGCTATTCTTATGACTAGTCGTAACAATTATCTATAAACTATTCTTACGACATCGGCGAATTCATGCGCAGTAAAGTCAATAAAGCAACTGTGCGTGTAGTAGGGGTAACCCTAACCCCTAATCATATCCCTAACCCTAACTGGAAATTATTGTTACTCATGGTCATAAAAATAGTACTCCTAGTTGTAAAATAGCAACTGCGCATGCGTAATCGGCAATTATTCTTACAACTCGTTGTAAGAATAGACACTTTCTTATGAATAATATCGAAATAAATGTATAAAACTAACGAAAGTTAAGACAGCTTGTTAAAAGTAAATAAGAAAATGTTCGTCCGTCACGATACCACATGGCTAGGAAGCCTTGGATAGTATAAAGGATCGAAGTCTAAGCCTATCCAAAATAATCAACGTTTTCAACATGGCAAGCCTAACCGTTACGACTAACTCAAGTTAGTTTTATCGGTCTATGACGATCGGAAGCAAATGTGCGATAACATGAAAGTAATTACTAAAGCTTTCAGCGCATTTCCTCTTGACGTTAAGTCAAAATGTTACTTTTTAAGTTGAAAACTCACTTGATTATTAGAACAGGAATGCCTTGGAAAACAATATAAATTTTCTGTCTGAACGCACATCGAGCTGACGATAACGGAGTTCTCCAAATGTGTTTACATTTAATCACCTAGCGTATCGAAATGATGTGCGTATAACGCTTCTTTTGTGCGCGTAGCATATAATCGTTTGTCATCAGATTTAGGACCAATGCGCGCAGAGCGGTTTTAAGACGATGTGTCCACACATAATAGCGCGAGAAAAGAAATTATGTTACAGAGCCGAAGGCGCTAGATATATGACTTCGATCTTCTTGAACGTGAAGACGTAGTGTCACTTTTATATTGGTTGCGGAGTTACAGCAATGTAAAGATTTTCACGTTTGACCCCGTGATAACCGTATTCATATTCATAAGGCCAGCGCCAAAAACGATAGGGAATATACCAAGTATATGACAAATTTCCATCACTCCGTTGAGTTATCGCTGACCAAAGCAAGTGAAACAGATGCACACACCCACACACGCCAACGCAAACTTGATTGTATTAGGTCTTGTGCTTCCAGCAAGGAACCAAAAAAAAGGCAAATCCAAAGCGCTAGATCCAAGACTCCTATTTACTACTTATACACACAGAGGTCAAACCAGTAGACGCGTGCGTCTGCACACGTACGAATTTGACAATATTTCTTGCAGCGCATTCGTACGTATAAACTGAACGATGGAGCCAATTGCGTGCGTATATGCACGAAGGCTCGTTTGACTTGGCTCCTTAATCCCGAAACTATAGCCAGGGCATGATTTTCTTTCAATTTTTGATTCCACCTCTTCAATAATTAGACCTACAGGTAAGAGGGGAGGATGTATGTGTGCGTGTGTGTGTGTGTGTGTGTGGCGGGAGGATGTGGTGGGGGGTAAATGCAGAGGAACACCTCTGCGGGTAAAAGGTGTAAGCAGACAACCCCATCGACTGAATTTCTTGGTAGAATGTTGGCTCCAATTGTGAAATAACTCTCAATATTTCACGCCAGCATATTTATGGTAAAAATGTTTATAGAACGTGGCTTTTTCTAAGCACGTCTGCTAATCATCAAATTGTTTCACCCTTTACTTAATGTTGTCAACAACGGTGTAAATAATAAAAATTAAACCATGAGGCGATCATGAGTACACACCGTGATTTCTATCGGAATTCCGATAGATGTCTTTGTTTAAAGGTCAATGTTAAGTGTTAAAGGTAAATATGCTAGAAAGTCAAAAAACGGTCACCCTATGTTAACATTTTAGCTGCAAGCATTTATAACTGCCACTGTTAACAGTTACTTACCTACACTGAGATATTTAATTGTCTATCTAAATAATCCTCGATAACTATATTAATTTCAAGGTTCAAAGTATATTTGAACACTTCGAGCCATTTTGACCTAAATTTTTCTTGCTTATACTAATGGTGTTTAAATAAACCTACAATAACAAACACAAACAGCTATTAGTTGCATGCCTTTCCATTTATTCGTTAGTTGATGGTTCAGTTTGACACTATTGACATTAAAGTATATCAAACTATATTGCATAATCAAGTACTATGACTTCTTTGATCAACGGAAAACCTATGCAGAGAAAGTAGTTGGCTACAAAAGTTACACTAGTCTAATTCTTTTATATTTAACGTGCATACTATAGGATCCTCATATCTTTGTAATTGGTATTGGTTTATTTTCTTCAAAATAGTGTTACCGCACTTAAAGTGGTTTATTGCATGTGTAAATCCTAAGGCGCTTTTGGGCAAATGCATTAAATTTTGCACGTTACATACATTCAAAACTTTACACGAATTTAAACCAGTTTCTCAGAAGTGTTCTACAACCAACATGCAACCAGATAGATGGAAGTTTGATAAAGATATATTGTGACCATACGTTGGCAGGTATTGCATTGAATGACTCACAGTTATTCTAGCAACATAACTGTGCATAAAGTAAGAATGAAATATTAATAATACTACTACAACAACAACAACAACAAAACTCCTTTCTGCAATATAATTGCATACACAATTTCCATCAGTTGGTATAATTTCAGTTTTTTAAAGCTACTAGTCGTAGACTTTGAAAGATTCTGTCCCATTGGTTTTTCATGAAATAAAAAACCACTAAAAACAAATGTGTTCTAAAAAAGGGTATCTAATCTCTTGTAAGTATTATGTTGGATGAACATGTTTATCTGAGATTGATATTAAAATCATAATCACAACCACTAATTGAAAGGTGACAAATTGTTCAAATACAGATTTATTATCAATATAATAAGCTACTGTTGGCAATCTCTGTATGTTCGCTCACACACTAAGAAATGAAGATACCATGCATGTTTGACTTACTTAAGAAAACTTGAAAGGGCTCTAAGAAAGCTTTTGGACTTGATTTTCATAAGTTTACCAAATAATATTTGATGATAAAATCCCATAACTATAACATATCATTCTAGCTTAACTACGAAAATTTGAATCTCGCACAATGAATCAGTAACAGTTCACGGTGACACTACCCTGTGAAAGTGCCCGCACGCATGCGTACACGCCAGATGGACTTGCATACAGACGTACTAACTGGGTGATTGACTCCGTTCATGGGTCCATTTTAGCAGTTTGCCCGCTTGAAAAACATTCTTTGAAAAACGCAAGATAAAGGGCGTAACAATTTTTTTTGTTGACTTGAACCTTCCAAAATATGTTTCAAATGATCTATTCTTTAATAAACTACGAACGAAATTGCACATTGCACTAGTAGCAGGGATGAGCCTATAGGGTAAAAAAAATCACGGAACTTTGCAAAAATTGCGGTATAGGCTCCAGTTTGCGTATGCTATAGTGTGTTAGGATAAGTTTTTATCCCCGCGGTAGAAAAGAATTCACGGATATTCCGCGAATTCGCGGAAAAAGCTCATGCCTGTAATAGTGATCGACTCATTGTAGCGTTATGATCTGCAGTCAGAGACTGCATATTGTCAAGTTTTGCGGAACGAGATAGGACTGGTTAGAGTTCCTTTATACTCTATAAAGGAACTCTAGGACTGGTATGATGACAGCGCCCTCTATTATTGAGACACGCATCTAACAATACCTTACTTTGATGAAAAATTGTTTGAAGAAGATTATCTTATTGCAATCAATTATAATTATAATTTTATTTTTGAGTAATACTAGTGTAGCTTTTGGTGACTAAACTGAAAAGGCACCCTTAAAAGAAGTTAGTAAAAAGAAGAAAACAAGGAAAGCTGGACTTACAAAGACTTCTGTTGATAATATGAAAGGCAAAATAACAGATAACATTTAAACAATTTCAGTTATTTTGAATGCAAAGCAGACCAAATGATCGACAAGAAAAATACCTTAAAGCACAGCAACAATACATTTGTGGATTGTTTCAATTTACATAACTTTTTTATGAATACTGATACCCAAACATTTTAATGCATATATTTTTAGTATATTTACAGTGCAACTTTGATTCTAAAATACAATACAAATACAAGTTATAAAATTAAAATTCAATATTTCCCTCCATTTCGTCATCCTTATCACAAATAACCTTTGATTGCAAGTCTGTTCTTCCAACATCCACATTCAGAATTTTCAGCAAGTAGAAAAAGCAAGTAGAAAAAGGGCTGGGATAGCAGTTAATAAAAGGTCAAAATTATGCATGGCACCAACTTCCAATTAAAATTTAAGTTAGTTTCTTTTAAGCCTTCATTCAAGATGCTGTAGCCAGATGCATTCACAAAATATCATCAACTTTGAAAAATTTAAAAAAATATGATAATAATTCATATCTTCACTTTGATACAAAATGCTATCTGCAGCATTTTCGTTTCAGCCACCAGAATACCTCTTTAAGTTTACATAACAGAAACTAGTACTGTTCATTTTTCCTTAGATTACATTCAGTATTACTGCAGTAAAACACTTTACATCAAGGTACTATGTGTGGTAGGCTGTTCAATGACTCATAGTACCAGTTATGAATAATATCCTCATACAAAAAGCATGTAGAGCAGTTTGATATATCAGTTAGATAAGGAAGGTTGTATGCATAGCAGAGTGTTAATGACGACTTCAGAAGAGAGCTACCCCTAGGGGGGGGGGGAGGGGTTCAAATACCTGTTGTGATAAGTTCTTATTTCAAAGAGCTATATAGTTCCTTCCATTCATCAGTATTTGACAACTCAGCTACTTTCGTTAACTATAGTTTATCCAAACAAGGATATTTAATAACGATAATAAAGACCTCGTGACTATATTCAGCAGTTTCCTGAAATTCTTCAAACGATACACACTCACTTTCTGAACTGACTAAATTTCATTACGCCTTAGAAAGAAAAAAAAGGAAGAGAAATAAACAGAACGAAAAAATGAGGAAATCCTGAAGTCTGATATGCAATGACTTGCACCTATTGACTATGACTTGCACCTATTATGCACACACACAATCACCCTCACACACATTATTTTATTTATGAGTCATCCCTTTTACAAGGCAAAGAACATGTTAAGTTGAAAGAGGGACAACCCTACATCAGAATAACTGCTATATATAGCAAATCTTGTAGGCATCAAATAATCTTAACATTCAAACTAAAATGAAACTACCCCACCATTCTTGGTATATGCAAATCGATAGCATAAAATCTTGGAAGTATTGCATATCATTACAAAGATGATTGGAATGTAAAAAAAATGGGAAAACAAGATCACGATAATATTCACATAGTATCAGCATCTCTTGAAAAAAAGCAAAACTTGGTTTTAAGTGATAAACATAATTTGAAGAAAGAAATGAATTCTTGGAATAATTTTAAAACAAATTCTAAAGTGTACGATCAACCTGCTTTGTACACCGTTTGGCTAGTATCCTAGATACACATCTCAACTACTTCAGCAAAACTTTTCAAATGAGATCATAGATTGAAAAAGTCAACTGATATACAATTGTTACATTAATGTTAACTAGATGCATAGATTTCAATATTGCTACACATGACAAAATATAAAAATAGAATGAATAAATTAGCACCAAAGAACTACCTCTCTCCACCTCTCTCTCTCTCTCTGTTCACGATCCTGATTGACCCAGCCAATCTATCAACCCAATAGCCATCTTATCTCATGTCAAGGAAAGTCAGACATCTTGTATTTAACAGACAGTCCTGTGTTTAACATCTGGAATACTTAACATGCTGTTGCACATTTGTATCCCGGGATTAAGATGATGATGATGACTACGTTAGTTTATTATGACACTCTGCCAAAAGACTTTGCAGGGCTTGCTTAGATTTCTTAAAACTGCGACTTGAGCTCTTCGCATCCAGTTGAAGGATGGTACTCAGGATCCTCCGTTCACATTCCTTGTAAATGAAACGTTCAATCCCTTCTCCCCTTTCTGCAGTCAATTTGAGAAATCTTCTGTCACTCTAAGAACAAACAAAAAACAAACAGAGAGCGAATAAACAAACTGAACGAGAAGATTGTCATCCTGTTTGGAAAAGAATGAACTACCATCAAAATGCCTCAAAATTTAACGCTGATAGACTCGACTCAAAAATTCAGAAACTTCAGATGGAATTACTTAAATAGACAGAGAGGAGAGGCAAAAAGGAAAGGGCGAAGGACAAGAGTGGAATCTACTTCAAGAAAACAGTGGAAGAGCAAAAACAACACCTTTTGTAAAATCTGCTATTTTAGCACGACTGAATTGAGACTATATTTACTGAATATTCATAGCTTGACATGTAGAACATGAAAGCCCTTCCTATCACGAATTTACCAATTACCATCATACTTGGCTTAATAAATGTTTTATGTGTCAAACTAGGGGTCTTACAGGGTCGCACAGTACCTCACATTGAGTCACACCTGGTCTGAAGGCAATACATGGTACATGCATGGTCTAATAGTGGCACTGGGAGTTGTCAGCAAATACAGTATGACAATAAAAAATAACAGGAAAAGGAAAAAAATATCAAAAAAATAAAAAAAACCTTTAAAATGAAATTAAGTTTTATCCATCCTTCTTTTGATTAAACATACCTTCATCTCATCTTTGACAAAGTCGTACAAGTTCTTTCTATGGTCTTCCCAGCTTTCTCCAGAGCTGGAAGAGGTTATCATTTGTTTTAACTCTTGTTCAATAATCTTTCAAAAACAAAAGAAATGGAAGAGAGAAAAAATATATCAGGTTTTGTAAAATCTGCTATTTTTAATGACTGAATTGAGACTATATATACACTGAATATTCATAACTTAAAATTTCATATTTCCATATTAATGCACAATCATTCTCATTCTTTTTGTTAACGCTGTATAAAATACTCCATCTGTTATCATTAAAATATGAGTTTTTAAAGTATTTCAAACTTATCATGCTAAAGACTGGGAATTGATGAATTATAGTATAAAGCTGATATAATATGTAAATAATTATTTTAACACTGACATCAACTCAAAACAAAGATGTAAGTACTGATAAAGTATTCAAAGACTCAAAGAGTGAAAATGCTACAAGGCCGTTCATCAAATGGTTCTCTTTGATAATGTGTTAAAAGATCACATTATTTACTCATATTTCACAGATTAATATATTCATTAACAACTTTTGTAGAAAGTCCAAGCAGTACGTGCTACTACCCACCTAGTGTTTGAGATATAAACACACACAAAAATCTTTAATTTAGAATTAAGTCAGGAGTCATGAATGGATAAATAAAGGTAATGCTTTATGTTTTTCATCTTATGACAAAGTATGCTATAATGTCAATTGAATGTGCATATGTTTCATGTTGACTATCATAATTTTTGGTTGAAGACTCATCATCAGTTGAAATGGCTAGACTAGTAATTTTAGTAACCAGGCAAGTATCAGTAACCAGAGGCAAACCATCCAACCCCTCCTCCTTCATCCTCAATAAAGAAAAAGCCCCTGCCTGCCCACCCCCCCCTCCAAAAAAAGAAAAAAGAAAAAATAGAACAGTTGAAAGTTGGTTACTTCCGAATTTTCTTCAACAAAAAATTAACCATTCTGAATTTTTTTTTTAAATGGTTGTTTGTTACAGTTTATCTTACAAATACTACCAAAGAACTTTTATTGGTAATAATATGTTAATAATAATAATGGAAACTGAAATTCAAAATACTGAATCTTGCTTCAAGAAAACAGTTCAGAACAGTAATACTGCAACTGCAGGATTACCATACACAGCAGTACGTACCTCTGCAACATCTTTAAGTGACATGGCAAAACTGTCAGAGAGTTTCTTTTGCATAGAAATATGTAGCACCTCAAATGCAAGCTGAGTGACGATAAGACAGGCACAGTTGATGGCCTTTAGGGTACATACAAGGAAAAAAGGGTAAAGAGAGTAAATAAACATGTGGTAAAAATATAATGTCCATAGGTGAAAAGAATCCACCAGAACCTAAGCTAAATTATTGTAAACAATTATTTCACAACTATTCTGTCATTTCATACTCAAGTAGAAATGATAATAACATGCAGGGGGAAACAAAATCTGATCAATTTGAAAGACAGTGGTAACAATCAGGTTAAAAAACAAACAACTATATCCAATTTTTCCTTACCACATGAGGATAGGACAGAGTCGTTAAAGGGGTTTACTGCAAGGTTTACAGAGTAGTAACATTTCTATTGAAATGTTATTCTTTTGCCTGGGACAAGTTCAAATTATAGG
>KN891414.1:36561-48571 GCA_000934455.1 Apostichopus parvimensis
GTTCTACCTGTGGACCAATAGAAATACTAGGATTTTAATATCATGAAAACATTGTGATTGATACTGTACTTTATAACCGTAACCAGTGTAACATGTGGTTAAATATGACAATAACTACTTCAATAACGACACAAAAAGAAGAAAAGGCCATTTCTCTGGAAAAAGAAACCACCCTAAGGTAAAAAATGGGAAAAATTACAAAAAGTACCCCTGGAAAAGAATATAACATAATCAGACGATTGAGTCAATGAAGTGTGATCCATTTTAGGAGAAACAATACAAATTAATGTTGGTTACAAATAAACAAAAGGAGCAACCATTAAACAAACGTTTTGCTCCATTTCTCTGAATATGTTTAAGACATGTAAATCTGTCAGAGCAAGCAAGGTGATCAATTTTAATAGTACCGATGCCTTCCTCCTGTGAACTATCTCTTCTCTTTCCTATCTTCCTGAAGGAAGAGAGAAGTGCGCTGGGCGCTTTCCTCAAGGAAACCTCATCTTTTGGACTTTCTTCTTCTTCTTTGCCAGCGGACAGCGACGTTTGATCAATCTGTTCGTTACTTACGGGGTCATCACCTACGGCTGATGATCCTTGGCTTACAACAACCCACTCACCTGGGAAAAGAAAGTTATTAAATCATGCTAAAGAGTGGGTGGTTTCATGCAGGTGAGTGAAAGATAATAAGTGTTAATTTACACACAACATAACAAATTAGTGCAAGTGCCGGGTATTAAAGCAACAGAAAATTTGATTAACTGAGGGTTCAGCGCCCTCAGTTACCAGCGAGTGAGCTTGGGGGTTTAATAGTGAGATATGAGTCAGTGTGAAAAGTTGCTGGATAATTGTGCATGCTACATTATCAGGATTAGTGTAGGGAGAGTTAGGGATTAATATGGGTGTGAGTTAGTAACCACATAAATTAGTTAGTAGATGATTGAATTAGTGTGTGAATTACAGATTAGCTGTAGGTGAATAAAAATCTTTGTACTTGCAGTAGTATGTCAAACAGATCCTACTCAAACATTCCCGTAGTTTTGAATAAATGTTCTGATTATTAACACTGTATATTGAAAGTTAAACTCTGACCTGAATGGTGTAAATATAAACAATAACTAAATAGACTGATAAAACAATGGTTAGTACTGATACATACAAAAGGCTGCATTCACAATCAACTCCATTGTTGCTACTTACATAACCTCTATGAACTACATTGAATGCAGTTAAATTCTCCTGTACATGAGAAAAAGACAAAGAAGTACCTGATGCACAAATAAATTAGTATTTCTTGAACTCATTTTTAGAATCATGGATCCAGTGGGAAATGTTAACCAAACAATGCAAGTATGAACTGGAAATAACACCATTAAATCAACCTTAACTTAAATCAATTCTTGACCTCACAGGACCTTTGAATATTCAGTGCAATATATTAAATGCCAACCATATATGTAAAAACGATATCATACTCATGTTTCTACCAATGCAGTAGGAACTTGACATATATCATAGAGAGTATTGAATATTCAGAACATAATAATGACAACTGTTCTACTTAAAAAAGAAACACCACCTGACAATACCTTAATGAATATTTAAATATTTTAATTATTTATAAGAGTTGTCACGTAAACAACAAATCCTCTATAATCTGTTCACTCAATCTCTCCTTCCGGTATAATGACATTTTAAGAAGTGCTTGTTATTTCAGGGCTGTTATGCAAATTATGAAAAACTGAATACTAAACAAAATTATTATCAACTTGATTACTTTATTCACAGAACTTCAATTAAAATACACCTGATGTGAATTAGAAGAATTAAGTAAGGTGTGTATAGGGACTGTATTTTCATGTGTTTTTGTTTATATTAAAACAACACTCAAAATTAATTCATGCTTTAAATAATTTACTTTGTGTTTGCTGATATATACAGTGGTAATAATATTATCTAGCATTGTAAAACCAATTTAATATTGTTGATGAATAAAACAATCATGCAGTCAATTGAATTATCATTCGTAACTTATTTATAGTCATAACTGCAATATTGATCTCAAGCTTTGAGCATTTCTTATACCCCCCTACAGTGAAATACTAACTTTCATACATACAGTATAATGAAAAATGTTACCAACACTAAAATTGTTCAATTAATTAATACATATTCAAAGGTGTGCTGATGACTCAGTTAATTAGTAGGTTAATCATTCGATAAACAACACTATTACCCGATTAAATTCTCATTAAATTCTCTTCAGGGACCACTAAAAGGTAGGAATACGAGTGAAGGTCGTGAGAGGGGAGCTAGAGAAGGGAGAAGGGTAGACTAACAAGAAGGAATTTCATTATTAATTAAAACCTACCTTAGTTATTAAACAAAAAATACACCAGGGAAACTATCCCTACGTTTACATTGGTCTTCAGGTAGGAATGCAGTTTAATTAACAAGAAACAAAGGTGGTGGTATGGAGCAGATGGAAAACAGTGGGCACCAAGGGAACCTCATAACTTTAGGGAAAACATCTTAGTTATGCAAATTAACACCATGAAATTCCACTATTCATCCAGTGATGTATTTTTTCTTCTTATGACTCATACTACCCTTTATAAAGGATTATTATGTGACATTTACTATAAAGCAAATATCAAAAAACTTGGTCTGATAAAGCATTATATCACCTTTTGAGAATGAAAACTTCAACTAGCAAATGGTATTTTTATTAAACACAGAGTAACAATATAGCTGACTCAAAAGGTTTTGCTTTCCTGTATTAAATGCTATTTCAACAAAAAATGACTTAACTTGAATACCAAACTGTCAAAATTACAGAAACAATAAATATACCCTGTTTATCTTTAAGTGACTGATCCTTTTTCTTCTTTCCACTTCTAACCAGTGAGAGCCGTTGCCAAGTACCTCTAAAAAAGGAACCAACTGTGGTCTCTGTTTTTTCCTTACTGGTTGATGGACTTGTTGGTAGTACACTAATAAGATCACTCTTCTCTTCATCACTTTTGCCCTCTACTATTGTTGTGAAGTTGCTAGGCAACCTCTCCTGCGTAGTTGTTAGTGATAGCTGATCTGAAAGTAAGTTTTGTTTAGATCGTTTAACCCCGATGCACAGTTGCCATCTTGTGGATGAGTTTATGTTAACTTCAAGCTTGTCTAAATTTCATTTTCCCCGATACAGTTTTTGATTAATCCTGAAGTCTTTATGCCCTTACTACTGACCTGTCGTACGTTCAACGACTTACGAGCAAACACACATCGTCTGTTTTCTGTCAATGACTAGTGCTCGTTTAGGCCACACGTAAAAACTTAGTTCAGCGTGATTGGATGATCATTTGTTAAACTCGTTTACTTTTCGTAATTTTAAAATCAACTTGAGCATCGTAGTAAACGTGATCATTCGTGTTTTACAATTAAATATTAGACCCGATGTTAAGTCATATTCTGAAGAATGATCCCACTGGTCTCTTGGATGTGAAAGTTTACCTTTCTGCATTTCCTTTTTGACAGGTGATATTGAGGAAATATCAACATCATCTTCAGAGACAACTTTCTTTGAAGATTCTGTGCCTGTTGGAATAGTGAATTGTAATGCAAAGGTTTTTATCATTCAGTAGATTACAAACTACAAAGCAATTGGAACAAAAAAAAGAAAGGATACCGGAATATCTGGTCGACGACTTATCTGTTATATGCTTGACCAAAATCATCTTGCATAGAAAGATGTACCTTTAAAGGGGTAAACAATTTTTTCAAGTTTTATCAATTCAAAATTTGTCAGGTTAGGCCTAAGAGGGAACTACAAAATGATATAACATCTTGTTTCATAACGCTATTTTTATACCAATTATGTGTTTATAAATTTTCTGAATTTTTAACAACTGTTGTATTTATAACTCATAGTAGATATATTTTACAACATTTACAATCAAACAAGTTAATATTGATTGTAAAACCCATGATTAAAGTTATTAATTTAATTAAATTTTTTTTTGATAGAAAGTTATTATTTGGGTGCAATTCTGTACATATTAAATTGCTGTCAATGATTATCAACCATATCAGCTGTTTTATTCTTCAAAATACAGCAAACTCACTTCAAAGTTCTGAAATCAAAATAACCCTTTGTCTTTAGCATTACAGCAATTACCGATATAATGGTTTAAATTAAGTATCTGAAAGACAATAACGAGAGGTATGAAAGGAAGATACAAAACACATATCTCTCTTCTACTTCTTAACAACAATTTAAACCACATAACTTTCAAAATAAAATGAACACTTTTTATACCGATTCCATCCAACGATTCTCTTCTTTTCGTTGTGTTTCGTGGCTTGTAAAACACCTGCATATCACTTTCACTTCTCCGCAAGCCTTTTCCTGGCCCCCGGGAAAGCTTTCTTTCGCTGGTACTTCTTCCCAATTTCTTTTGCCGATCTTTCTTGAAGGAAAACTGCAATTCATCGGTGTTGCCACTACTTTTAACACTATTATCGAAGACATCGTATTCCTCGTCCTCTGACTTATCATCAACCGGCAAAGTTTTGTTGATTTCGCTCGGTTTATCAGCTTGTTTTGCTGAAAGCAAATTAATTTTTTATAGCTAGGATATAAAAACATGTGTAATGTAAACAAAATAATGATAAATTCATTCAAAATAGTTACCTGAAACAGTTAAGTTTCGACACCATAATGTCATTTCTGGTAATAATAATAATAATTACAAGAGAATGAAGTACACCACTCTATCAAAAAAAAAGACAAAAGTCTTTGCAACTTTCCTCTCTTGGCTTGGTTTGCAAAACAAAGGGAAAAATTGCATGACTGGACAATGGAGCCAAAAAAAATGTGATGTGTGAACTCTTAACTGTATGAAAATGGCAACGAAATGAACACATATTGGACATTTCTTGACCAAAACACACGAAACACCTGAAAAATAACATGAAATGATTGTGGTGAAGATTTACTTAAATAAACCTGTAACTTAAGGAATGGTTAGCTATAAATTGTATAAAAGCTTAGACAGCCTGATGTTTCGACCCTAACGGGACCTTCTTTAGAGACGGATTCGACTGAAAACAGAGAGTAAAAAATTAAATTGACGGATGGACAGACCAAGGTAATTAGAACAAAGAACAATTAACAAGAGTATAATTAGAAAGATGGGCAGTGATATGATAGGAAGCACAAAGATGAAAGATGTTCTGGAGATGAAAGGGCTGCAAGAGATCTCCATCTGCCTATTAATCTTTTGTCCTCCGTTTTGTAGTCTACCTCTGAATAGGATCCTGACAGGATGGAAGTATTTAAGTCACTTAGACTTTTATGCGATTGAAATAAGGCTCTTTGCAGTAGATAGGAAGTTTGCCAACATTTTCATTTCTAAGATTTCCCGTCAGAATTCTGACTGATATACCGTCAGAATTCTGACTGATTTACCTTCAGAATCCTGACTATTTTGTGTAAATTGATAAAAAAAAAAATCCTCAACTTCCTTAACTTGTTGATTTGTCAAATTTGTACCCGTTCATCTAGTAAGACTAAATCATTTGTTCAAATAATCTTAACACACATGAGCATTCATCACACCACATGCTAGTTTTGAACGTTTCCAATGACTGGATACTATGATTTGTATGCACTGTAATACATTAAAGATAAACTTGGTGGTGGAAAAGCATAAAAAATTAGTACATTAGTTTAAAAAAAATCAAAGGTCTAAGAACATGCCTCACTTCTCCAAGACCACATCTAGAATAGTTGGTCTGTGTGACCATGAGTTACAATTAACTCAAGTTTTGCAGCACATTCATCCCCATTTGACAATCAACTATTGATAAATGTAATATTTTCAAATCCATTAGCTAATAGGTACCATTTTTAAGTAAAAAAGATCGGATCTGCATCAGTAGAGAACTAAACATTTCTGCTGTAGAGGGAACATGTTTCTTCATAATGGCAAAGATTATGAAGACAGTCCCAAAATTTGACAAAGAAAAAAATTGACACAAATCTATTGCAAAATAGGATTGAGTAACAAACAAGTTTGTAAATTTTAGTTCATGCTGAATTATTTACAATATGTTGTTATGGTGATCTGACCCCTATTCAATCTTAAAACAATGCATACGTACTATTAAAAGAAAGTTGTTAAATACCACCAGCCACTGCAAAAAACACTTCCCATATCAATGATAATTATCTTAAAACTTTGCCAGGTGAGAAAAATAATAAACAGATGTACCAGTTTCGGGGATGAGAAACTGGTCTTTTTTCTTCTTTCCTCTTCTGACCAATGAGAGACGCTCTCTAGTGCCTCTCACAAAGTTACCGACTTTATTCCCAGTTTCTTTCTCACTGCTTGATTGTGTTGCTTCTGAAATACAAGAGTCACTTTTCTCCTCAAACGTGTCTGGAAAGGTACTCGGCGCCTCCTCGTTGGTGGAAACAGCCAACTGATCTGCAAGTAAGGTAATGTTTTTAACTAATGTTTCTTTTTAGTGTAAGATGATACCTAACATAGGGAACAACATAAGTCACATTGTGTGGATATGTAAATGATGATCTGAAAGAAAATAGAAAGTGGATGCTTCAGTAGCACATACCAGTTGAACAGTTTGGAAAAAGTACAAAGATGAATATGGGAGCATTTGAACACCCTATATATTAAGCATCGCATCACAAATTGCCTGGTACAAAATTTAGGCCTTGTGGGACATTGAAAGCACCAAACCCTTCACCAAAGCTTTGAGACAAGAGACAAATGAAGTCAATAGCTAACCATAACCCTGACAAATCGCTTCCAAAAAACACTTTATTTTTTCTAATTCTGAAAGGAAAAAGACAATGTACACCTCAAATTTTCCACGCCTATTATTACCGAAGGTAAATTCGTTTAATTATGTTCAATACAACTTTTAAGTTTGGAAACTTTGAACAAAGGACGACAAATTTTCAAACTCATGACTTATAATATTCTATACAGATTAGGTATTCAAAGTGAAGGTCCCAACCAATTGTTAGGGTTGCCAACAAATTTGGAGGGCCATGGCCAAAAATTCAGAAGAGAAACTAAATTATAATGATATTGTGATAAAATTAATGTATAACTATCTTGAACACGATTCACCTCAAAAGTTGAAAAATACATACCCAGTTTGGCGATTCAACAACTTTCAATATTGCAATTTCTCTAAGTGGAGGGGAATACCATATCCCTGTGGACCCCTTTCCTTGGCCAAATCATCCACCATGGGTGGGGGCGGGGCGGGCGTTGTTAAGAAGATGAAGGTGAAAGTTTGATCAAGTAACCCAATGGTAGCCAACACACACTATATATTAGTGTGTGTATAAATACCAGCCGCAAGTATACAACGCAATGAAATTACATGTTAGGATGGGGGAGCTTATAGTGCGATTAATTTCCCTTTTACATGGGCAACAATTCCTCCACTCATCTTACAAGCAAGCCAACTTTAACTTTCAAGGATTTGATATTATTTTTTCTTGCTCACCATAAAGTTCAATTTGTACCCAAAATCCAAAATTTTTATTCCAAAAAAATGGAAAAAGAAAAATATTACCTTTATCATTATCTTCACTGACAGCAGTTATTGCAGGGATATCAACCTCAGTTTCCCTTACTTCTTTTATTCCAGATTCTGTGCATGTTAACAGAATGAAATGTACTCCAAAACACCCCTGATATTAGCTTACAACACTGAAGAAAGCAATAACAGCTCACACACATCCGTTCATGTATGTGACATCATACTTACCATCAGACGGTATTTTATGATGTAGGAACTAACATTTATCCTCTACAAAAAGGTTGTATACAACAAACATACATTAATATACAGTACAAAATTTTTCAGTTTGATATATTAGTAGAATTATGTATTTCTTTGGTTAAAGCAATTGCTATAAAAAAAAAGGCAATATACAAATTTGATTAAAAATTCTAGTAGATTTTTTTTTTTTTTTTATTATTTTTATTTTTTTATTTTCTAAGCTAATGCAGTATATTGGACAATTTTTTATCCAGAATGTGATTAAAAACCCAACAATGTGTTCTTTTGAAGTTACACATTAATTTGTTAAAATGTGGTTTAGAAGTTACAAATACAGAAAAGTAAAAAGAAACAGAAAATTGTTGTTGCCTAAAACCGAAACCAAGATTATCAAAAATAATTGACTAATAACTCCATTTTGTCTGTATACATGAAAAAAGAACATTATTAACAAGGCAAATAGTCCCTTAAGTATGAAATCCACACTGAAGTTGACTAATACATACCACTTTTGCTGCCGGGCAACTTTCCTTCCTTTTGTTTCTTGCGTTTGATGGATGAGCGAAATTTGTCAGTTCGATCCATCAGATCGGTCAATCTCGTTTTTCCTTTTCCTTCTTTAGTCTCAGACTGTAACGATACCAAATTTGCAGAGCCACTATTTTCATTGCTAGCAGCCTCATCTGTTGCAACAAATGTGTCAGGTAGTTTCTTCTCTCTGCTGTCTAACTGAGCCCCAGAAGAGACGTTTATATCTGTAAGTAATCAATGACGTGAAAATGATACATAAAAAGTGATGATAAATATACTCAATTTAGATACGACAGTAACACAGCATTTTTTCAATGGTTAACCTCCGGTACTTTTCGAGGTTCGACTTGAATCCAACGGCTGATCTTAACGATCATTCATACTTTTAATAGAAAACTGTCTTTTCATCACTACAACTTTCTCATTTTTCATGCGAAATAATTCATATTTCAACAGAAAACTCTGGGTAGTATTCCCAAGGGTATTGATTTCCTCTCTAAATTTAAGTTCTACTTACAAATTGAATATTATCTATGTAAGAATAAGCCCAATCCTCCGATCTCCCTTCAAGAATTTAAAACTGCATGTAGTACGAAGGAATTCATTTTCAGTTAGCACTCTTTTTATAGGGTCTCATTGCTTGTTTTGGTTTCCTGTTTAGTATTTCTTCTTCGTAATGTTTTGCTTCTCAATGTTGTGCAAGACGCGATTGTTATAGTTGAATAGTATTATTGTACGTTTTGTCTCTGCGACTGCACTGTATGTATTGATATTTTTATATACTATTATAAAACTAAAGATAAGAAAAAATTAAATTGTTAGGCAATGATTGAGTTGTATTGTAATACTAAAGAACTCACAAAATTATCATGTCTATTTGTACAAATGAGTCAATAAAAGAGATGAAAAAGAGAAAGAAATCTGTCTTACCTATCTTGATATCTTCACTGACAGATGTTGGTGCTGTGACATCAGTATCATCAGTTTCCCTCAAACCTTCTTTCCTAGATTCTTTACCTGTTGATAGGCATAAGTATGTACAAAAGTTTCATCAACTTTAGCATAAAAAGTTGCTAAAGTGAACCAAACTCATGCACAAATCTATTATATATCAACTGAAAGACAACAGACTGTATAATTAACATGTTACACTACTCAACAACAAACACAGTAATACTGAAAACTTTGAAAGCAGAAGAAATTAAATTTTAGATGTTGGATGATTTCAAAATTGACATATATTGTGCATGAACAACTCTAAGAGTGACTGTCCTAAATTTGACTGATCGATACGTTATTTGGATTAACACTTGGTAAAGTTTTATAAAATTGTTGACCGAGTATAAAAAGGCCGAGTTAAACCTGAAATCCTTTACTTTCTGCTACCGTTCTTAATATAGCTAAAATCCTTTAACAAAATTTAAGACCTTTACCTTTTACAAATTTTAATGAAATATAGACATAGTGAAGATTAAAATTGCTATTCTATTCAAATTAACTTACACAACCTTACACACAGGCATTAAAATGTGGCATAAAAGTTAAGCATAGAGAAGATTAAAGCTAAGAATTATGAAGCAGACATTGACTGAAACAAATTAGACCAAATTAAATATCAGCTTTAAATCCCCTTTCTACTGTTTATATGACTACTTTTAAGAGGGGGGTGGGGTGGGGGCGGGGGTCAATTTATTCATTGCAAAATTGTTTATATGAATAAAATACTACTTTTGAGGACAGAGAGAATATTCTTTTAATTTAGAATGGAAATCAAAGTTGACCAATTCATACATACCATTGTTATCACCAGTCAACTTTTCTTCCTTTCTTGATTTGCGTCTGAAGGATGAGCGAAGATGACTAGCTGTTTTCTTAAAGTTTTTTAATTTTGTTCCTTCTTCTTCTTCCTTTTTTTCTTCTTCTTCTTCTTTAATGACAGACTGCAACGATGCTAAACTCACAGAGCCACTACGTTCATTATCAACCTCATCTGTGACCATAAATCTATCTGAGGCTTTCCTTCCTCCATAATCTAATTGTTGATCTGAAATGAAGTTAATATTCATTTAAAGTAATCACCTCGAAAACAAACAAAAACCAAAATATAAAAATTCAATAAACCAGTGAGAACATTATAATAGAAATGTCACTCTCTCTTCCACTAGCAACCACTATCTGAACTACTTTTCCAATTCATACAATTTGTTAATATTAAACAAAATTTAATAAAATGTTTTTCTCAGTTGTCTTATTAGCAGTAAGCTCAGTGTATTTGTACATTGTCAACAATAAATAGTGTCAAAATCATTCCATTCATATTAGGCGAAGTAACACCTGCCTATTACTAATAGATCCACATATGCAATAATCTAAAGCTTCATGCTAGTGCCTGGTTTTTACATTTTAACTGTATACTGTATGTTACAGCAATAAACACAGGGCTCTTCATC
Source organism: Apostichopus parvimensis (assembly GCA_000934455.1). NCBI lineage: Eukaryota > Metazoa > Echinodermata > Holothuroidea > Aspidochirotida > Stichopodidae > Apostichopus > Apostichopus parvimensis. The sequence goes on from KN891414.1 coordinate 47,355, forward strand.
ACTTAGAAGTTAGTAACGAGAGGCTTTCAGAGACGTTTTAATTAAATAAACTGGAAATTTTATAGTAACATATGGCCCTTCATCACTTAGCAGTTAGTAACGAGAGGCTGTCAAAGATATTTTAATTTAATCTGTAATATATAACTATAATTTGAATTCAGAATCATGATGGATCTTCTCTATTTGTTATTAAAGTTTTACCTTTCTCGATGTCTTCATTGATGGACGTTGTTGCTGATTCATTAACCTCTGTTTCATCTTTTCTAGATTCTGTGCCTGTTAACAGAGTGAAATATATTACAAAGCTTGACCAATATTCATTATTGGCAAGAGTAACACTCCAATAACACAGAAATAAATATGCATTGCATATAATTGACTGCAATACATTCTGTTCCAATCACATTTAAACTCACCAAAATATGTAGTTTTCATACAAATTAGTAACAAATTAACATTTCAAAGTTATCAATTAAGACATATTAATTTCACTTTTTGATAGTGGATTCTAATTGCAAGTTGACTACTTTTATGGGTGGGGGGGGGTCAATTTATTTGTTGCAAAATTCCAATTCTCCTGTTTCTATGAATAAAAAAGACTACTTTAGAGGACAGAGAATATTCTTTCAATTTAGAATGAAATCAAAGTTGACCAATTCATACATACCATTGTTATCACCGGTCAACTTTTCTTCCTTTCTTAATTTGCGTCTAAAGGATGAGCGAAGATGACTAGCTGTTTTCTTAAAGTTTTTTAATTTTGTTCCTTCTCCTTCTTCTTCTTGTTCCTTTTTTTCTTCTTCTTCTTTAATGACAGACTGCGACGATGCTAAACTCACAGAGCCACTACGTTCATTATCAAACTCATCTGTTACTACAGGTCTATCAGAGGCTTTGCTTTCTCTATAATCTAATTGTTGACCTGAAATAAAGTTAATGTTTATTGATCATTTAAATAATCATCTAAAGGAAAACCGATGCAATAAACCAGTGAGAACATTATCAAAGAAACATCCCTCTATCTGAAACTAGCTGAAACTATCTGAACTTCAAATGTTAGATTGTGTAAAAGTAAAAAAATATTAAACAAAATTCATAAGAATATTTTCCTCAGTTGTCTTATCAGCAGTCAGCTCAATGCACAAGTTTTGTACATTGTCAACAAAAAATAGTATCAAAACATTCAAATTAAGTCAAATAACAGGTCTGATAAGAAT
>KN891416.1:0-22010 GCA_000934455.1 Apostichopus parvimensis
TGCTCTTAAAGTATCAAACATTGTAGATAGTTTGATATTTAAAGGGTATTCCCTAAACAAATGCCTTCTCTAAAACAAAATCTGACAATTTTAATCAAACATGATAGAACACACATCATTTGTCTTTGGAGATGTAACCGTCGGTCTCGTGGGGGGAGTAGTAGCCGAGCAGAGCGTTGAAGGACATGAGGGCGTACATCAAGAGTGTTGCCTGGACGCAGCCTCTCAGAGCTTTGGTGTAGAAGTTGGTGAAGAGGATGAGGAGAATCATACCGAGGGTCCCCTGTACAGAAACAAAGACAGTAATTAGAACAGCAAAAAACCGCTACAGAATCGCACTACCACCGCTGTGCTTTAAATGCGCAGAGTGTCGGTTCGGACAGGTTTGGAAGTTTAGTTGATGACTTGTTGACAAAACTTTTCTTCATTCACAAGAGGTTATTTGCACTGTTAAGTTACCAAATAAAATATCACAGAATCATCCCTTTTAATTTAAGAGGAATTTACCCCCCCCCCCCTTCGTTTCCAAACCCCTTCATAAAAGCAATTCTACCAGCTTCTCTAGCCACACTGTGACTGCTCTCCCCCCCCCCCCCAAATAAAAAAATTCCCAATCAATGAAAAAGAGAAGCTCACATCTGAACCCTTTTCCTATTCAAGTCCCATTGTCTCACATGCTGGTGGCGATCCCTATATTGCCATTTCTTGCTGGGGAGGGGGGGGGGGACCAGTTGGAAGCCACAATATTTTCCAGATTGTGCAATCAGTGATCACTTCCCCAGTTTCATTTTTATACAATCCAGAAAGCGGTAGGGAGGGGATTGCATCAGAAATTCCAACTTTTTTATAACTTATGATGTATATGGATAACACTACATTTTACTCACGAGAACTTTGCTCATCATGATGTGCCTCTTATTGACCGTGAATAGGACACTGGCGTAGAGGAGACTGATGACCCCTGACCCGACGCTGTAGGCCCCGTATGCCTGCATCATTAAGATCAGGACCTCATCGGAGGAGGAGACCTTGGAATTTGTCTGGAAATAATATGAAAATAAAACGGCAGCTGTTATTAGTGACAAAAAGGGGTTGGAAATTCATTTTGAAATGGATGGGAAATATCAAAGACTTGTGGAAGTGGAACAATTGTGTTTGTCTTAAAAGGGTAGAATGAGGTTTTAACTGTTATTTTAATATTAGGATCATGGAGGAAAGTAGTTGCTTTCAGATATTGTCGACAGGGTCTATGGAGTGAATGAAACAGAAGTTAAGTCTCTCTTGATGGAATTAGATAAGGATATCATCCACGGCTGCTCCATTATTTGTAGAATTCATAAAACAGTGGATTTAATTATCTTCGTTAAAACGTCTCGGTAAGTATTGGGGATAGTGACGTCAACATAGACTTTCGGGAGCATTCCCGAATCCCGATATTTTAACATGATTTTCAGAGTATAAAGTTATGATAAAAACCTACATAATCAATACTATTCCAATGAATGAGTCGCCAAAGTCTTTGTTTACAGTACACTCTTTTTAAAGGTGAATACAGTATTTCAAAACCAATTCAAAAAGGCTCTTAAGTTATCAGCCCACAGAAGTTTTCTTTCACTTTGTAAGTTTGTACAATGACACAACACTGCTAGTCTTTTACCTACAATTATTTATTGGTGGTCGAATTAAAATGGTAATCTGAGTAACAGAACATACATGTAAAACTGACATTGATGAATAAATTGACTGGCTGAACCTTCAACTACTCCAGGAAGTTGGATCACAGTGAGTGGGGTCTGTGATGCCCTCTGGGCAAATATTCTTCAAAAACTATTCTTATGCTGTTATTGTCGATTTATTTTTGAAATCACGACATATAGAACGTTCTCCTTAACTATCAATTGTTCTTGATGGTAAAATTTTCTTCAAAATGTAACCTACTGCTGGAAATATTTGAATAAATGATTTGAAGTATTGTAAAGAAAGTTGGGCATTTTCCGGCTGAATTGCCTGATGACATCAGTCGTTCTGCTTATTGCCAATCTGCAAGATGAATTCACAAATATATCACCAAATATATATTTATTGCAAAATAATAAAGATTTTCCTAATCTTTGTGATACGTCAGCATGCTATAAGGATGTTGTTTTTTATGAGCTAGATTAGCAAAAAATTTACAGCAATTCTGCAAAGCCACCAACTTCAGTCACCAGAAAGTCCATTGAAAGGGGGGGCCAGCAAATGTCCTTCAGAAACTTAAATAAATCCACGATGCTGTTGGTAGTAAGTACTGAGTAGTATGGTATCATGAAACTCACCAGGTGACCCAACAAGACCGCGGGGTAGGCGATCAGTAAAGTGCCAAAGACCAAGCTCACGAGGAAGTCCACCTTCAAATGCAAATTCAGCCGGCTGTAAAGCTGAGAGTGTCCCGAGAAATCCTTCGCCATTAAGATGGAGAATGCATTCACGGCTGCAAATGCAGTCGCTTTGTAGACCCACAGCGACTGGAGAGTAAATTAAACAAAAACAAAAAACCTGCATGTTATACGAGTATCGAGACAATTCACTCGAAATTCACTCAGTTGGTGATGGATATCTTATTGGAACATGAAGTTGAACTTTCATATTTAAACTGAATTTCAAAACCCACTATAGTAGGTCCAAGTTTCGTTTTTCTCGTTCGGCTTCAAAAAGGCTTCATTTTCAGTTTGCCGAAATTTTGCATCACTTTGGTCAAGTCTTGCGATATCTTCTACATATGATAAGATTATAACCCATCTTAAAGAAATGATATCCGCATGGCTACTGATTCTGGTAGATTCGAACAGATGAAAAAAAGAAAATGAAAGGAAAAGGTGTGAGGAGACAGGTGAGGGAGTAAGTAAATATTGATTACCTAAGAGATAGACATGGTTGCAACCACTTAGTTAATCCAACTTAATTAATGAATAGAAATTATTAGAAAAAAAAATTGTTTGACTTTTTGACTAAGTTGCTTCATCATAACTTTAATATAATACTTTGTCATCAGCATTGGTTCAAAAATTTTTGGATGCTAATTTTTTTTTCTTTTGGAATTTTTTCAAAAGATGAAACTTTCCTTGAGGAGCCTCTGATCCTCCTAATTGTTGCCATGTGGGCACCATTTAGCACTCTTGAAATAGCAAATTCAATATCTCGGTTTATAATTTAAACAACGTCTTAAAGTGAAAGTAACATGCGTCTTGAAGTTTGAGCATGGGTGACCATTATCTGACTTTTCTAGCATATTTGGCAGCAATACCTGATGACCTTAAATAATAAATATGTCCCTACTTTAATACAGCAAGTACCTATATTTTCCCTCCAGGTGTGATTTTCTGTGAACCAATGTGATTGAAGACAACATTTTCACATACCCCTAGATATACCAAGATCTGCCAACCAACTCTCCAATATTCTCCAAGTTTAACCAGGAAATCTGCTCAGGTGGAATGTTTATAGTAATGAGCCTAATTACTACAGGGAGATCTAACAACATTTCTCCATCTGGAGCTTAATCACTCAAACTGGACATAACTTTCCATAGCTCCCTTAACTATATATATATTACAATATCTATATAATCACACATTGGTCTTGCTTTGTAACCCACCTCTTTTGCATCGAGTTCACCTTGAACACAGCAGAAGAAAAGAATTGCACAGATTGGACGATACGAAGCTTGCCGGAGTAACGGAGAGCAAGTACTAACTGATAATACAATATTTCAGGGATGAGCCTGGGGTAAAAAAATATCACGGAACTTTGCAAAAATTGCGGTATAGGCTAGTTTGCGTATGCTACAGTGTGTTAGGATAATAGTTTTTGTCCCCGAGGTAGAAAAGAAATCACAGATATTCTGCGAATTCGCAGAAAAAGCTCATGCCCGTTATTTAAAGGACAACAAATAAATAAGAGAAGGGTACAGACGATCGATGCATCTGATAAACATGACATGACTGTCAACTGGAGTGGGCAAATCGGAAATGTTGGTGGAGAAGAGTGGGTGGGGATGGCAGGTCTGATATGGGGGTGGGGAGGGGGTGTAACATTGACTATTTACGCATAAAAAGAACTCTTACCTTATGTTCAAAGGTCACTCCTTTGGACTCTTTGGACTTCTCTAGAGAACCCAGTGTAAGGATATTGATAAAAAGTAGCAGGAGGGCAGTCTGTTTGGGAAAATTGAAAACAAGAAACGGATTATGTTTTGATACGGAAGAGTGTAGAACTACCGATTTTAAATATTCTAACTGTACAGTTATGTCTGTGACAGAACTTGGACGATACACACTGGCATCTGACTAACAATGGGGATAAAAAAAAAAAACAATAATACATATAAGTATGGATTGGAAAGGACAGAGAACTGACTGCCAGTCCGAGAAGATAAAAACAAATTTGAAAAGAGGAAAGACAATCTGAATATAGTTTAAACCAGGCTTCCAACCACTGACAAGGTGCACTGGTTTTGAATCCCCTGCCCAAAATGACCTCTGCCCTTAAATTAAACAAGACTTTGGGTACCTTTCAAGAAAATGGTTCCCTTATTTAATTAAGGTAATATTTCCATCTCAAAGTATATTTTCACAGTACAACCTGGTAGTACGACTGTTCTCCTTCGTCAAAGTAATATTAGTCCAGACACCTGCCCAGATTTAGTGTTAGTCCTACAAAAATTGTACGTTCAGGATCAATTGATATTTGCCCATGATATCAACCAATTTATGACATTTGGGTTGGACACTCAAGATTTTATGCACAGTTGGATTAAAAATACAATTGACCAGCAAGTTTAGCATGCTAAAAGTTGGGCTCAGGCCAATCCTGATGACTGTGAAAAGGAACAACATATGACATTTTGTATTTTTGTGACCAAGTATTCGACCTTTGTACAGTATGACAATAGCTCCACGATCAATCAAATGTAGACTGTTTGTTAACATAGACCCAACTGTGATCATGAATGATAATGTTGTACACCAAGTCAAGTATCACATTTGTCAGGAAAATAACAGAATGCAATACAATTGTGATTTGTTTCGGGGGGGGGGGGGAGGCAGGGTTGGCCGGTTTTTACCGGGCGGTTTTTACCGCCCGGTAAATACCAGGTATTTACCGGTTTTTACCGGGAGGTTTTTCCCACCTATAAGTGGGAAAAACTGGGAAAAACCTCAAATTATATAGAATTCCTAAAAATTCATGTGGAACTTGTGGAGGAGCATGGGAACTACAAGAAAATAGCATCTTATAGTAGGGGGTAGGGTTACATCCAAAGAACAGCCATGATCTATGACTGTGTGTTTACCAATTAAACTATTGTAAATAATTCAAATAAGTAATGAATGAATTGGATGCTCAAATCAACCAACTTTATTTTCCTATCGAGATGCATAATTCCATAATCTAGAGAATGGACAAGTATGAAACTGTTGGTGCCTCCTCAGGCTACGGTTCGTCATATTTTACATATCACATTGTCTTGTTACATGGACGGATCGTCAGTCTGTATCATACAACACATCACAAAAACATGAAAAGTGAGCAAACATATTCACAGTGTAACTTTTACAACTCCCTCGCCAAGTAGATCTCTCAAGTTAGTCAAGTAACAATGAAAACTTTAAACTACATACTACATAGAGTGTACTCTGTTAAATTCTTGCAAACTACAGTATGAACTATGAACATGTTTTTGTGTCTTGAAATATAAGTCACATGAAACTAAAAAATACCTGTATAGTGTTCAACCTGTCAAGCTCGGTACAACAATTTTGCAAAGTACATATTAGCTGGACCTCCAGAGTAAATAAGGAATAACTGACATTTAAACACAGAATTCCCAGTACACATAATAGGCCTAAAGAATTTAGGAGGGGTGAGTGTCCCAGTGTAGACCTATAGTGGTACGGGCAATAGGCAATGCATACTGCAGGGGAAGAGATCGTGACAGAATAACTAAGTGCAATTATGAAAAATACTTTTTTTCCACAAAAAGTAGAATTAGGTTGTGATAAAATGGCTCAAAATGAAGCTAATAAACTCCCATATTCAATAACATATGCCTGTAATGAAATGGTATCATGCCTACTGATGACCCTGCATATAACGGACAAGTAATATTAGGTTTCGAGACGGAGGCGGTTTTTACCGGTATTTACCAGTTTTTCCCGGTTTTTACCTGGTTTTTACCGCTTAGTGGGAAAAACAGGTTTTTCCCGGGAAAATGCCAACCCTGGGGGGAGGGGGGGGAGGAGAAACAGGCCTGGATAAAACGACTTACTGAAAGCATCCCGAAGAAGATCGATACCCTGGTGTAAGCATCCGGAGAATTGTAATTGAGGTAAATAATCACTGCCAGGCTCAGGCAACAAATTCCGACAGCTCGTAGCACAAAGATGTGCGCGTCGCTGAGATCGCCGTTGATGACCTGAGATGATTAAAAGGAAAACAAGCAAGGAGATGTTTTAATACAAATTCTCTGCATTTCCAGAGACACAGTGATAGACCCTACTTAAAGGCATTGATGACTCGTCCCAAACCGCGCTCTGAAAAAGTTAACTTTCCGTTGCTTGCAAGTGAAGCTATCTGCTTGTCGCTACAAAGTGCAGACAGTAATGAAACATGATACCTTGTTATCTTTAGCTGGACCTGAGATGTCCATCGCTGTATCGTGTGTACACTGTGCTGTGGGTATTGACCGCAGCTGTATGTACTGACTGTACACTAGTGTCTATTTACCGACGGTAGCAAGCTGTGTGTGTATTTTCTGGGATCGCTGGTGGTGTCTAACATTTCTGTTACATCTCATTCGATACTAGGTCAGATTACCGGCATGAGACGTTTCTTTGTGCGCCAGTCTTCACACCCTTTAAGTAGACCTATATAGTAATTAGGCTAATTACTGTCTATCTACAGCATAATTTGTCGACTGATTAAAGACAGAAGCCATTTGGGTTTTTTTTAAATGTTTTTAATAGGACATATGGGTTATTAATTCTCATTTAGGATTGCGAGTTCCACTTTTTGGAACTTATATGTCTGATTTTGTCATTAAACTCTGATCTAAATTTCTTTTGTGACTAGGTCAATAAGCATGAAGTAGGATTACAGATATTGTTTGCGCCGACCAAAACGATGGACTTTTCACCTGAGCTGCGGAAATGAATGACTTAATTGCATGGAACGCACTCTCAGATAAACAAGTTTATCGCGATGATCCCGATAGTTGCAACCCTTGGTGAAAGGAAACGAGTGTCGTAATTGTGATTATTGCACAGCTGAAAAGTAATGTGTGTTACTTCCAGAAGGTACAGTACCCTATTTGTAAGATACAAATATAGTAGAAACTTAAGAATGATATTTCCCTCAGGATGAACAGGGGACAAGTCATTTGCTGTTCACCCAGCTGCCAGGCTAATTGCCACCTGCAGCATTTAAAAACAGACTAATATTATAGTCCTACCCTGTCATGCTACATATAGTCTATGGTGACCAGTTGTCCCCACTTCATGGGTAGGGCCCCAGGATAAAATGCCGGACCCTAAAATGTCTACAGATATTACATACAGTAATGTCCCAGGAAAATATCACCTTATTGGGAAACTGAATAATTTCAGTTTTACCTGTTTGGGTGTTCATATATAGAAACAGCCTGGACAGAAGATGTGTTTGTTTAATTAGTTATACGTACTGTACAGTGTACTGCTCATTCATGACTCACTTAGATGTTCAGGCACATACTGTAGATCATTGAATAACTTCAAAGGCTGTACTTCGGACAGAGAATATCTATTTGAACCTGGTGATACACAGAGACCAATTACGGTCACCTTTTATTGGCATTGTGTTTCTATTTCTTGAACAAAATAATTGCATCAGGATGAGGTGTTCTATTTTCTAAACTGAGCATTTGTTCACGAATCATCCTTGCAACATACAGTACTGTACTGAAGCCTAATCACAAATACAGTGACCCTCCCTTTTTAACCATTGTTGCAAAAACTTTTAAACCCACGACCCAGGATAGTCCACGAGGACTGAACTACACAACCCACCAGTGTTCTTGTCCATCAGAAACGAAGCTCTGAATTGCATGAAGGGTTAATACTTAGACAGTATACAGCCTACAGTACAGGCTTGTACTTGTACAAGTTGTAGTACTCTGTCACTAGGCCTACAAGTTACAACATAACTAAGTACATAGTACTGTATACCAAAGACTGCTACGGTGGACCTATACTATTAGTACTAGACTTTGTAATTTAAATCTGAATTTAGGCGGTATTGGTATTAGTAGTACCTTCAAAACGAATGTGGTTGACAATAAGGACGGAATTAATATCAGTACCACTCCGCACAGCAAGTGTGAAACCATAAAAATCCCCAGTACTATCTGTTGTTTCAAGCGTGAAACCAACAACAAAACACCGACCAATATGATCAGAAAAGCAATTATTTCTTGGATGGCGTCCATTCTGGCGTTGAAATTGATTCTTGAATTTTCGGATGGCGGCTGTTTCGGTCGTTTTTCACAGTTTGCAACGTTCAGAGATTTTTCGCGCAAGTGTTTCACGTTTAAATTCTAACGCAAGGGTCCGACGAGTTTTGTTGTGAAATTTGAAAATAAAAATCCGTTACTAGTATATTGTTAGTAAGCGTGGCGTGGGTTCAGGGTAGCTTATGTTTTTTAATCAAATAGTTTTATTTGACCTTGGTAAGCCACACCCATTTGAAAAAACTACGGAAATATTACATATCCATATATGAAATATTTTTAGTTGCGAAGGAAAATATCTCAGGCAATAACAGTGGGAAGTTTGGCTTTGCAAGTTCTGGAAATTGTTAAATAAATAAACATTCCATTTGCCAGTCTTGCAGTATGTACATCATGGTTAATAAATATTGTCAGTAACATAGTTGGTTTACGCACCAATTAATGTATATTATACGCTCCCGTAGTATATATATGGCTATCCAAGGTCAGCGATCTTCAAAGGCTAGACACGTGCGAAAACAGCTGTTCTTTGGTACGTTCTAATATAGATTTCGTAAAACCCCTTCATTTTATGTGTGTGTGTCATAACTCATAGTACAAGAACCACTCGGTTAGTCAATCGTTTGAGTGGAGCAAAATATCTTATTTGCAACTGCATTCCTTTCCATTTATTACATCTGTGAGAAGCATATAGACGGAAATTAAAATGGATAAGATTCAAGAGATTGTCGCATTTAGTGTGATACTCTCTGTACTTTTACTTCTAATTTCGCGTATTCCCCAAAAGCAATGGCTCTTGGTATCAATGGGGAGTTTTGCAGTACTTGGCTTACTGCTTGTAGCTATTCCACAGATTTCTGGGCGACCATTGCTTATGGTAAGCATAATTATTTTACAATTGCTAATTGGTGTGATGGCTAGCAGGGAAATTTTCACACACAGTAACCATCTAGGCCTATAACAAAACCTGATAATTTAATGGTTACACTTACAGCATCAATAATTTTGCATTGAGCAACTTCCTTCATTTAAAAGGCCTCTGCCAAAGGTATACTGTAAGAATGCACCTTTCCAGAGTCCATCACGTCAATTGACTCCATTTTCCTAACTCATTTTTAAATAAAGAAGAACAACATCTATAAATTACTGGTGTGTTTGATACAACAGTCACATCACCTAATTCAGCAACCGTTTCTAAGTATCCACTAACACAAGTAAACTGCCTGGTTATGTTTTATTGTATTTTGTAGTTGTTTTGATCAGTTATTTCATTTCAAATTCCGCGATCACTTCTTCTTCTGTATGTACTTATATGCAATCTTAAGTTTGCATTCACGTCAACATTGTGAGAAGATGTTGGACAATTTGGATAGAGAATGTGTCTTCCATATATTAACATATACAGTATTAATAAATTGAAATTAAATTTTACATTCATTGTAGGTGTTTATAATGTATTTTTATATTTGAAGCTTAGAAGTTCAGACCTAACATGCAGTACAGTGTACTGTATTAAATATAACCATCTTCCACACTGAGATGTGTACATATATACTGTAGACCAAATTGCACTCTATATGTATATGTATACTATGTATATATTAGATCCTCCTGCAAGCAGGAACTCGCGAAGAAGCCTCATTGGCTTATCAATATATAAAATACTTAAAAGTACATTTGATGTTGAGTGCGTTGTTTTGGGTTCAATTCCGTTTTCAAAGTACATACTGTATTTCTGTGAAGTCTGCATTCAGTCTATGACATACATGTCAATTGACCCTTGATTCATTCATTTTTCTCCTTCACAGATTTCAGGGTCTATGGGAGATATCCATGTCTTTCTGATACGAATCTGTGGGGTGGTTTGTCTGAGTTCAGGACTGAACATCTACTTAAACTATTCCTCTTCTGATTCCTATGTGAGGGTGGCGCTCATATTTTGTGTGTTCTTGGTAAGTGATATTTCTGGTATTGCTCTGTCACCGTCCGGGATATGTGCAAGAGCAGGGCAGGGGGGGGGGGGAGTAGAGGGGCTATTCACTTCTCACCTCCATCAGCTTTAAGCTGTCCAATAACTTCAGATATTCTTGCATGTGAAAGAGGGCAGAGATGGCTGCAGTTATACCTCTTACAATTACTATCATATTTGTCATCAAACACACGATGCAGCCTTTGGAAATCAGTCGTGTTTACGGAAGAATTTTACTTCCCATGGAAAACTTCTCAAAACATACTGACACAAGCACTCTCCGTATATTGCATCGATAAGCAAAATCGGCTAAGAATACAGACTTCCAGCCACTTTGGGTGGTAGCGTGAGAAGGAAGGTCATTGAATCGAATGTGACCTGTTGCTAAGTAAGGGTGTGAGAGGCTAATAAAAAGGTTACCAGGTCATACTAGACATGTTAGAGGGGAAACTGGAAAGTGCTGATATTGTGAGGAGATAGGTAAGCTTGTCGCTCGTTAGTAAGCTGGTAAGTTTTTGGAATTAACCTGACCTGTTCATACGTTGGTATATAAACAGTACTGTACAATAGATATTCTACCACAGCTGTAACAATGTGTGAATCCAACCTGCTTGTGTTAGAAAAAAAAATTACCTTTCTACATTTTTGCTTCCATAATGTACATGATGTCTTTTCTTTCTTGCATCGTTGTATAGACCGCGGCTTTGGAGAGTATCGTCAACATTCTGACACCAATAAGCACCAAGCACAAGACTGATGGTGCTACGTTTGGGGTAAGTGGTCTGTGTTGTTAGCATTGATACAGTAGGTCTCTTATATAGAGTCAGTCTAGATTACAGTAAATGTGGGATGTATAGCTCTACCCTTTGGATGAGTGTTCCAGAGTAAAAGGAGCTAAATAATTGAGCCGCATGTGTCAAACACCACCTATACTTTGGAGGAAAAAAATATGAGAATTTTAATGTGAAAGAAATATTACACTCACAAAATTTACATTCTAAAGGAAGAAAAAGGAGGCATTAATTAGCACTGTAGAGAAATATATTGCACACTGCTAATTGATAAAGTATGTCTCCACATGTATGCTTATCATAGCGAGCTAACTGCAACTTTCTGTTTCACCACTGAGACTGTCTTTGTTTTTTTTAATAGCTTGAAACGGAAAAATGACTTTGTGAAAGATTTATCTTTCCAATCATCTTAATCCACCCACATTGTTTATCACCCGACTTGAGAGGTTAAAGAGAAAGGCTCTTGATCCATTTAAAGTAGACTTGCCAGGTATTCAATTAGCACAATTAATTAAACTATGCTTTATGGTAATTACCCATTTGAAAGTACTAGTTCAACAGGATTGTTCCCACCCTTTCAATAGTTAATCATCGATTTCCTTGAAATTTGGAGAGGTAGGCCGGGAAGTTATATCTGGCAGACTAATGTTACAATGATTCTAATTGGTTGAGATTTGCCTCTGGACAAGATGTTGGCAAAGCAGGAGTTCTTTTAGATTTGCTTACAACTAAAATCACTTTGAATGATGCCGCTGTAATGTATTTTAAACATTGTAGGGATGCAGTGTGCAGATGATTGTCGACTCCCGCACGTTTCAGTAGCTATGAATCATAGATCAAGCTGCCTACTACTAATCGTTTGCATGATTTAAATGTGCGTTTTGTGACAGAAAGTACTGATATGGGCATAACGTAGGAATATGAACGCTATTTCATTTTCTATAAACAAATTAAAGTAACCAGACAGTTTGTGTGGTAGGATAGACAGTTTCTGTACCGATTCTGTTTCAACAGCTATTCCTCAAATTAAATTTTACACGCTTATAATTTTCTGGTTCTTTGTTTTCACTTGCAGAGCTTTTGGCTGTACAAGAACATTGCAAATGCCTGTGCACAGCTAATGTTTGTCTTCATGTCCAGCGAATTCTATGGACATTCTCAACTCAACAGCAGGTTGAATATGCACATGATGATAGATTTCGTCCTGAACCTCTTCCAAGGGATTGGTTTGATGGCGTATCCGAGTCTAATGCTGCAAGGGTTGGTAAGGATGTTATCGCAAACCTTGAACTGCAACTGTTTAAATATAAGTGGTTTTGTGAGAATAATATTATATAGAAAGCAAGTTGTGGTGTTTATCTTGACCGACAGGGCCCTGTAAAATCTATTGGGGAAAGAATTGTCACCCATTGCATCGACCAGAATGTGAGCATCAAACAGTTGCAATTCGGGCTGCGGTCCAATAAAATTACACACACCCCAGTGCTGCATTTATTCAATGAGCAGATGAGGGAAGCGTCTGCTTACCCACTTCTCTGGTCACTTGTTGAAGGCAATCATCACATGGAAAGAGAATTAAAGTAGCTTCGGTTAGCTATCTTCAGGGATGCCAGAATTTCGGCTTTTTCCCGATTTTGAAATTTGGTTGAAACAGTTGAAACAGGCATGAGCTTTTTCCTCGAATTTCTAACTATTATCCTAACACACTGTAGCATACGCAAATTGGAGCCTATACCGATTTTTTTTTCTATGGATTTTCATGAAGTTCCAACATTAGCTTAGATAGTCTTTGGGACATCCAAGTCCCCACAACTTTCAGGCCCTAAGGGCTAACCCTGCTGGCATCCCTGCTATCTAACCCTTGGGGATTATAATAACATAACTGTTCTAAAAATAACATGAATCTGGCCATCCTGAATATGAAGGTTTCTTTATTCTCCGTGGTAGTCGAAATACTAAGGGAGAAATTGACACCCTTTCCGAGCAGACCTATACTGTACTATTTGGATGTGGCGGGTGAGTTAGTATTATTTGCCTGGCACGGATATGTAACTCGAAAGATTGCAATCAATTTAAAGATATATGTATATACAGTATGTATATAAGAGGATGGGTACCCAGTTGATACAAATTCTTGTCTCAATGCATTGAATTCCATCTCTCTTTGGCTTTTCTGCTGGTGATAATACTTTTACTGCATTGAATATTCCAGACAAACTCTAAGGACTTTGATGACGTTGAGATCATACTGACACAGACCTATGGTGCTTTCTGTGTGGGTTCAGGAATCTTGAGCCTTCTGTACTCCAGTGCACTCTTAAACAACAACAAACGGTCCGTGCTACTCACCCGTGTTTTGGTAAGTTTATTTTCTCTCTCTCTTACAGTCGACCAAGTTTAACGGTTCTTTCCAGCTGAAAAGAGAAGAAAACCTCTAAGGAGGAGGTTAAAGGTCCATTGAGAGACCAACTGACAATTTATCAAATGAAAACAATGTGAACACAGTATCTCAAGGCACGAATCTTCAGGTATATCACACTCTGATAATCATTAGACTGCTTAAGTCATCAAAACCTCGGTGCAAGTTTCCATTTCTGGTTTATAGTTATTTCAAGCTGACAGCTTCTGGAAAAATTTCACTGCCCTGCCTCGACCCATCTCCATTTTGTTTCTATAAATCTCTTAATACTAGTCGAGAGACGAATTTTTTTGATAATGAAAAAAAAAAAGAGGCCTGAAAATATTTAATTTCACTCCATTGTACTGGTTGGAATTTTTTATTCAAAGTAGGTTTGCTCGAGGCATTAAATCAAATCATTTCAAAATCTTTCAAGAATTTTCAGTGTGATATTCTTCATTTGAGATAGAAAAAAATAATAATAATAATGTGTGATAGGTGTAAAAAGCTTGAAATTTTAATCTTTCTTGTTTATAAATAAATAAATAAAATATTATCTTATATAGCGCACTACGCGCGATGCATCTGTGCGCTTTACAAACAATCTAGAAAATACAATGACAAAAAACAATAAAATAGAAAAAACAGTAAATACATATACCATCTACAGATATATACAGGAATATGAGATCGAAAAACTATTAAAAGCACTGGTGAAGCGTAAAGCGATAAAACAGATTTAGCTGGTGTAATCTGGATCATTATTCAATTTTTCAGGAAACGCTGGCCATTATCATCTTTATCCTGTCCACCAACTTCACGACCAAAGCTTTGGAAGGCCATTTCCAAGCCACGCTCTTCGTCTACGCATTAATATCCTTCAACGCGCTCCTCGGGTGCTACTCCCCTCACGAGACGGACAAGTACGTTTCCAAGGAGGATTGATGCAGTTCTGGTACTTAGGAGAAGAAGAGGATCGATAGCTTTCTATTAATGAATTTTAAATTTCATGACAGTTATTACCGAAACTGCAGCTGTATGAAGTAACAAGTATGATATATTCTAGTGTCACTTACAAGACAAATTAGTTCTGTCTGGTTAATTATTCTTTTAATATGCAAATCACTTGATTCTTTCACTCTCTTTTGGTTCAGTCACTAATCTTTTTAAGTTAACAAGGCGTAGTTAGTCTGCTTAAGAATCAAACTAGTTTAAAACGTTCTAGAAACTAATTACAGATTTGTACAAAGTTTCAAACCTGTCAAACTACGAAGCCTAACCTTAGTATTGAAAAGTCCTGAAATAGTGTATGTCTGAATTAACCAAAGGTTTCCCTTTTTCCCACTGCATCACATATTCTGCATAAAATGCTTTGTATTATAAAATGTCATCGTTGATTTAATCCATTCCTTCGCCTTGAATTGATAGAGCAAGCTGCATAAGCTATCAGGTGACAGTGGGTGATGACTGGGGGAGGGGGGGGGCAGGCGCATAGCCAAGGGGGGCGAAGGGGGCAGCCGCCCCCCCCTTGAGCATATTTTCTAAATTTTTTTTTAATGTTTTTATGATATCGCTAGTAATTTCAAAAGAGAAAATGCTAAGATGCAACTTACAAGGCCTGGGAAGTGCCATTTCCAGCGATCTGGGAGGCATTTTCAGCCAAAATTTTCTTGTGGCGCTACGCTTAGATAGTATGCAATGCCGTATCTACAGCTCTGAAAATTTTTCAACATTTTCGCCCCCCCTTGGCAAATTCCTGGCTACGTGCCTGGGGGGAGGGGAGGGGGGAGGGAGAAACAAATGGTTGGTGCTGCAGAATTTATTTTAAGACTGACATGCATAAAAAAATTCAACAAGGAATGGTTATTGTCAGAAGTATGGTCCTATATATCCTACCTCCTCCCCTACAACCTCCCTCCTCCTCCTTTAACCTCCCTCCTCCCCTACAACCTCCCTCCTCCCAACCTCACTTCCCCTTTAACCTCCCCTACAACCTCCCTCCACCCCCTACAACCTCCCTCCTCCCCTACAACCTCCCTCCTCCACTACAACCTCCCTCCTCCCATAAAACCTCCCTCCTCCCCTACAACCTCCCTCCATCCCCTACAACCTCCCTCCTCCCCTTCAGCCTCCCTCCCTACAACCTCACTTCCCCTTTAACCTCCCCTACAACCTCCCTCCTCCCCCACAAACCTCCCTCCTCCCCTACATTTTAAGCTATAAATATGCTTGCAGGGAAAGCTAAAAACAAAGGTTTGTACAGTATTATAGCTTCATGCAAGGTGGCAGTTTAATTAATAATATTGGCAAATTCTTGATGAAGGTTTAACAGTGTTAACGCACGATAAAAGGAACACCATGTTAGTATTGTCAAATCTCAGTTACCATCCTCATCATCAGTTTAGAAGTCAATGGGGAAGATGTGAACTATTTTGTCTGTACTAAAACTGAAATAATTGGTATTTTTTTTTAATGAAGGAGATAGAGTAAAATAGTATACTTGAAGTATATAGTAAGAAATCCATCTCCATTACAATTAAACATTGTCATAAATAAAAGAAAAAGAAATGAAGCCAATGTGCCTCCACTATGTCATAATTTCGACTTGGTCAAGCCTCCTGCCTTGTGTGTGAAGAAAGATTTAAATCTGAAGATAGCTCCCAAAGGGAGTAAGACTTTTTTTGCTGTTTGGGGAAGCTGTTCATGACAGGTTTCAGTTCATTCTGCTAGCCTGGATTTTATTTTTGGAAAGGGGGGGGGGGGGGGGGAAGGGTGGTTCCCCAAAACCAGAGTTGATAAACTGAGGAATTTGTAAACCCATATGTTGCAGCAAACACAATTGTGGCAGTGGATTGCACAAAGGAGGTCATGCCCCCTTCCCATCATCAATAGGGGGAATGGTTCAGTTGATGTATTATTTATATTCTGCCTGGGAAAAGTTAGACCACTATTACGGGTATACACCTACCCTTCTTCCCCCCCCCCCCTCTCTTTTTTGTGTGCTACTGTACATTTTTTGGTACTTCGAAACGAAATAGCATTTACAAAATTAATCGATACCAATTTGAAATAGCGACTCAAGAACAAAATTATCAGAGAATATGTAAAACTGACCGACTACCTTCACAACCCTCATATAGATGCAACAAAAAACATTGAAGCTGGCTTAAACATGCACTTTGAATAAATTGTATATGACACACTTTGGTATAGACAGTGGTAGAGTACCCCCCAAAAATTTTAAATCATAAAAAAGCACAACTTGAAATATTTTTAATATTTTACACACTCCTCAATTCAGAAGCAATTTTTTATTTGGCAAGATAATAACAATTTTTTTTACCTGATATTAAATCATAAAAAGCTTAAAACTTAATGATGATGATGACAAAGCCATTTCTCAGTTTGAGGGTTTTGCAGAGTGCTCAGGATCACTAACAGGAGGAATGACACATTTCTTTGCATTGACAGTCTATCTGTATATCCTATGATTTATATTTTCTGTGTGTCCAACTACCTAGTCTAGACCTTGCACGGCATAATATATCAATTTTATATTTCTGTTTATGAAAGTCGGGACTCGGAATTTAGCCGACGGCATCCGTACTCATCCGTTACCGATAATGGCCAAAATCAACCCCAAAAAATGCCATGCCTCTTTAAATTTAATCACGGTACCATTAGAGCCCTCATCACGATCTTCGATCAGGCTTCAGATATCGTTGGAAACTCCTGTGATTATTTGTGCCAGATAGCAGCTTATTAGGCAGCTGTGTGAAAAAAATTTCATGAATCTCGCCTGTTTTCTCTCACTCAAGGTAAAAAAAAAAATTTCATTTCAGCCATTTCTAATTTTTTTAAACGTCTTGGTGCCTTTTTTTGTGAAACCTGAAAAAAAGTTGCTGTGGTCCCCTGCCATTGAATTTTTTTTAAATTTAATTTTAATTTTTTTTTTTAATTAAATTAATTTTTTTTTAAATTTGCCTCGATATCTTGATCCGCCATTCGTGCTATGCTAAAAGTCCCTTCTCTATCACCTATGAAATGTGAAATTAAAAACTCGCCACCTCCTTGATCGCTATTTCGTTTGATCTTACCCCTTTATTACCCCCCTAGCTGGCTAATTTGCATAAATGATTTCAGACTGAGAAAAGGCTTATATCTATTACAGAATAGTATAATGATCATAATAATAATAACGTATTTGGTGAACATAGATTTTAAATGCATCATTTTAGTACAGATGTTTAATAGCACACTAACATTGGTGAAAGCGCTTTTCAATGTGATAGACGATTATGGTGTGGTGCGGTGTTCATATATAAAACTGTAACCATATATAATACACAGTGACACCCAATGATAAATTTACATGTAGAGCTTAATGACCAAAGTCCATAAAAGGGACAAAAGTGAGGAGGGGCAGGGGGTGGGGGAGGTGGGATTACACAGTTTCCCTGACTTAGAAGTTGGTGACTAAAATGCCTTCCCAGGCTGAGGTGTGTCACGTATTATGTCCTAAGCAGAAAAATTCGGATTCTTTTTAAGTCCCTCTTTTCTTGAATATTTCTTAGGATGCTTTCAAGGAAGTGTTGCAAGTAGATATTTACCACACCTTGGAACTTGACATTACATGGAATAATTCTCATTTCTACTGAGTAGAAAAATAATGTGTATATAAATTTACAAATATACTTGATCACATACAGTATGATTAAATTCCGTGGGCATACCTCTTGTTGCAAATATTTTGCATAACATTCAAATAAAACATTCAGTCCCGTAACTACAAACACAATTCACAAATGACTGGGTGAGCTCCTAACTCTCAATAATACCCATTATTAAAAAAACAAACTGTGGAAGCGTAATGTGGAATGTAACACTATGGAGTGTTTCAGTTTCTTTTGTGAAAGGAATAGAGTGATGCCACAACAGAAATCCCCACAAAATCAAGGACCCCTCCAATCTCCCCTTCCCTCCCGTCCCCTCCAAAGCCCCTCACCCTCCAACCCCACACTCCAGCCAAGACATCAAATAAGTAGTTAAATTAACCTTAGCCATGTACAGTAAACCCAATCCACCCTCAACTCAACTCAACTCTCCAACCCCACACTCCAGCCAAGACGTCAAATAATTAGTTCAAGTAACATATGAACATTAACCCAAGCTATGTACAGTAAACCCAATCCACCCTCAACCCAACCCTCAACCCTCAACCCAGCTTCCACCTCTCCTCCCCACCCCTCATCCTCCCTGAAAACAACATACAAAGTGAAGACAACCACCCAACCCCCCCACCCCACCCGTATCCCATTTGTCCGCAAACCATTACGACCCTTCCTTTGAATTTGGCTTCAGTTTCTTCTTGAGGACATCGACAAAACAGATATTCCACAAAGAGAATACTTTCTTAAAACCAACTAAAAGAATACTTGTAGTATTATCGAATGAAATAAATTAAAGCCAATTGTAAACAAACAATAGCTAAACAACAATACCTGTAACCACATAAAATTAAAAAAACTAAAAAATCAAACAAAAACAAAAGAAAAGAACCATACGACAACGAAACAATTTTGGATGGAAAATCTGAGAATGAAAAATATAAAATTAGGAATCTTGACAGAGAGAAGGAAAAATGAAAGGGAAGATTTGGAGATATCGTCGCCCAAAAATCTTCTAAAGCAGATTAAATTTGCAGAAGAAAGCCGGCTTCACTTTTAACAATTTGCCGGACGAGGTCTGCAATACTCTTATACTATAATTTCAAGAGTACAGACAAGGTTTAGTGCACAACAATTTTGCATGTATTATGCAATAAAACAATTAACCAATCCCGCATATTTCATGAATCTCACACACGCTGTAGTCAAATTATTTGTATTTTTTGCTATCTGTTCACCACTGACTTAAAAAAAAAAAATTAAAATGTAAAAAACTTTCCTTTACCCTACGGCAGGGTTTCCCTGACTTTATACCCCCACCAACCCCCTGTGGATGTCAGAGTTGTCCACGAACCCCAAACTTTTCAAGACACGATCTGCGTCATAACTATACTATAATACGTATAACAGTGCTTCGTAAAAGATCAAGTTCATAGTGTAATATTGTAATATTGAGTTTGTCGATAGGTACGACTTTTGTACATTACTAAATTATATGATATATCAGATTTTAGTTCAACAAAAAGTACTCTAGTTTTGACTTTCAGAAACGTCTCACCAACCCCCAGGGATGGACTCACTCACCCCCTGGGGGTCATGCACCCCAGTTAGGGAACCCCTGCTCTACGGAGATTGCAAATAGCATTTAATTCCCCTGCAATCAACCTGGCCTGTAAAAGCACCCTTTTATCTTAATTCAATCCGTAGTGTTATTGCCAATGTCCCACTGAATGAGGTTATTATTTCGGGACTACACACCATTTCACAAGCACTCAAGTTTATATATATAATTTTTTACTTTACTATTAATGTGAGACTTTTATCTTATATCTGTGTTGCTCAAATATATATTTTAGCAGTCAAAAGCTGTTAGGAATACTTCAGACAAATAAAGCTGTACCACACACTTTTGACACATCGAAGAGAATACTCAAACTGGACGCAAAATACCTTGATTGATAACTGACTGACCACACTGAACCGGCTTGAGTTGTTTAATCTTATTCTGTGAGCAAAACCGCCGGTTCATCCCGAAGAAGGGATACTGATACTTATCGAGAAAAGCTGCACCATCCATCTGGAAGACGCATAGTGACACATCACAGATATGCATATTCATTTAATTACCCTTTAATAGCCAATGAAAACCATGCATGGTTACATACACTAATGCTCTTTTAAAAGATGATTGATAACTTACTGACCACACTGAACCGGCTTGAGTTGTTTAAACATATTTTGTGAGCAAAACCGCGGTTCATTCCGAAGAAGGGATATTGATACTTATCGAGAATAGCTGCACCATCCATCTGGAAGACGCATAGTGACACATCGCAGATATGCATATTCGTTTAATTACACTTTAATAGCCAATGAAAACCATGCTTGGTTACATACAATAATGCTCTTTTAAAAGATAACATCTTTTTCTCCATTTCTTTTCTTCATACTGAGAAAACTCAAACTTATACTTAAAGCTAAGTACACAATAAATTAAAACAAGATATTTGGTCCATTGCAGGTAAATAATTGATCCTAAACATTTCACATGTATATCTTGTTGGCAAAAATTTCCGACTATTTAAAAAAAAAAAAAAAACATTTGACTGACGACAGAGGTACACAATCTAACAATCCTGGTAAAATTTGCATCCAATTTCTCCACACAATATTTGAGATATTTTGAAATTGGCAATTTGTACCATAAGCGAACTTGATTCCAGCAGATGTAATGTCGTATAACTTGCGCACTGACGGCAAAATGTTTTGGTTTACCTTATTTTTCACTCTATCGTTTTGACCTTGGATTGGAACTTTACACAAAGAGGATGTGAAAGTAGTAAACAATTTACACGTGATTGTGGTATATTCGTACCCAGTTGCTTCCTAACTTTGAAATATTAATTCTGTAAAGTTAAATTTAGCAGAAAATTTGTTTCATACTGTGCTTCTATGACAACACACCTGTTGGCTTCAAGTTAGTTCTGCTGCCAAACGTGTCAATGTCAAATGTTGATATCTGGAAAACGAGTTAACATTTCGGAATTGAATGCAAAAGTTTCCCCAGAATGCTTACACTATGTTCTTCCTTCCATCTGTCAAATGTAAAATTTTGCTCTCAACTTTCCTTTTAAAAGTTCACCTGTATTGTCACCAAAAATTTGAACATATGTACTAGCAATTTCTTAAGTCATGTTTAAACTTGAATGAATCTAAAATTGATTAAAATAACAATTCCCCATTTTTTTATACTTTTGCTGCATACGATAAAACAGTACTGTTTAACATTAATGCGGCAAGTTTCAGCAATATGAACCCAACTAGAATATTTCATTTCTTGAGATAAAATTGAATAATTCGTAACTTTGGATGGAAGCTCTCAACTCAGGTACCGTAATTCTTCTAAAATCTCAACAACAAAAAAATGTCATAGAACGAACTGACCAAAATATCAGAAAAAAGTAAGATACATACTAGAATCAGGTTTTACACTCATATGAACCAAAGCTCAATATATCCCAACCACCTTCTTAGGGAACTTTCCAGTAGTATTACTTTGCAAAATACATTCTACAAATGTTAAAATACAGATTGCTTACACATCAACCAATAACTGATTGAATATTAATGGCTAACAACACTTAAAAGCTGCATAACCACTTTCCTC
>KN891417.1:0-10285 GCA_000934455.1 Apostichopus parvimensis
AAGAATATAGTTTTCAATTACTTGTTGTAACCAATCTTAACAAAATAAACATATTTAAGTAGAACAATAATACAAATTTATATTGACGATATCTTGCCGTACTTCTGATTTCAACGTCAGATGTTCCAAATTTAATGTAACAAAATAATGGGCAATTGACGAAACCATCTAGGTTGCAGGAATATTAAAACAATTTGAAACTATTTAAGCCGTGACGTGGAACATTTGTAACATTTAGACGCTGATGATTGTCATTTATTTCTATTCCATATTCATGTAGTTTAACTCGACATTTTATATCAATTGATCGATCAAATTGTCACAGTCACCCTCATAACTTCAAAACTGGAAGTTACTTTTTCGAAAATTTAATTGTATTCGGTTCTGATAATATTTTCGCCCAAGGCAGTTTGATCGTTGCTAGATAACCTCTTCCAAAATCTACTTGACATTTTTAAAATGTTCCGCTTTTTGGCATCCACCTATTTAGTCGAAAATTGACTTGCAAAATTGATAGATTGAATAATTTCTACCTTCGAATAATGTTGACAATCGACCGCCAATTGCCAAAATGCTTTAAAGGTTTTCAAATGCGACTTTTGTATTACTCTTAAACGCCCAAAGATTGATCATTTTTAAGAGGATCCTTACACAACACATTTCGTCAAGTTATAGTCAAGTGGTGATAGTTTTATCCAATTAACAAATAATAGTTATGTTATGATTTAACTGTTTCAGATGCTTTTGTTTTCTGCAGAGTTTACTGATCAATAATTATTTTCCAATTCCTCTCTAGTTGTCTTTCTCTTTATAAAGGTTAATAACAGGCATGCCGTAGAAAACAAATGTTTGCTTAAAGTTTACACTTAGATCACTACATTTCTTGTATACGCTCAAGTAAAAATATATAGCAAACAATATTAGGATAACATTATTACATCTTGGTTATTTCGGAATCATTTCAATTTTATTCGAACTTGTTTATACACAGATGAAATTTTACGTTTAAGTTTATTTGATTATATGGTCTGAAATTTACTAAGGTTTTTTTTTACTAGATTTGTTTCTGTTTTAAGGCGCGTAATAGCCCCTCTCACCACAAAATCACCGACACCCAACGTTCTCGTCGCATCTTAATTTCAGCGTTACTTTCCCTGCGTCAATATACGTACAACTAAAAACGGAGGTTTTAAACATTTGTCAATGCTAATTTTGCCCCTTCGTCTTCCTATATTTCGATCAACATTCATAGTTTCTGCTGAATTCGATAAGTATAAGTACAGCCTATAAAATAAATTTTACAATTGTCTGATGCCTACGAAATACCCTGTCCCAAGACACAACCATCCACAGCCTACAACAATACAAAGAAATAACTTTATTTGACATCGGTGGTGTTACTGCAACCTCAAAGTAAGTGTTCTGTTCAAGGTATAGACATTATTGGTGCTGATGTAAAGAGCAATCTGATTGGCTGAAACCTCTGTAATTGCAAACCTGTTTGGGGAACTGATTCGCGCCCCAGGCCTCCCAGATTTAGGGGCTGTTATGCTTCAATATTCCACGTGTAATAATAAAAAATGAAGGAAGTCGAACGATATAAACTTCGACAATGCTAAACTAGCAGCTGTACAATATCAATGGCGAGTAAAACATATACAGCTTACTAACACCATGCATATACGATAAGCTAACGTGAAAGACTATATATGTAGGCACCGTGCATACACGTGTTTGCACACATTAAGGTTGCAACACTCTACATACTAACATCCATACCTACCACAGTATATACCGTTTTGAGGTTAAGTACAGAAGAAGAATTCAAGAGATATATAGTAGTTAATTCAAAATGATAGTGTATACGAACATTTGGAGGAAATGGAATGCATGCACACCACCCATGTGCCGTTTGTGAAAATAGCGTACATTCCCGGTACACTCGACGGAGTGGCGGAGGGGGAGATCTGATGATTATAACAGTATAGTTAAATTGTCGATATTGTCACAATTTTTCAAGCAAATAAGTGGTGATCTGTCAACGAATACCAACTATTTTTATAGGTGGGTTAGTTTCTGCCCTGTTCCCAATATATTTCACTGATATATAAGGCGCCTCTCACAAAATGTTTGCTCCGGGCCTCCCGGCCTCAAGCTTAATTTACCTGCCATGCATAACAGAGTTAGCCATCCGTGTCCGTTTATAACAAGTCTCACTCAGTGCGGTCAACGAAGCAGAACCTTAAACACGCGAGCAAACGACAAACTCAGTCAGAGATCATCAGCTGCTTGATGACTAAGAAGGCCACGAAAATGGTGAAGCTGCGCTTAGTTCTTGTGATCATGTTGTGTTTAAAACTACCAATAAATGGCGCGTTAATGAACCAAGACTTCCCGCCTTCTCAGAGCGAGTCAAAAATAGTATTAAGCCCCAGTAGAGGATACATTAACGTATTAATCGCTATCGGAGAATCAGTTACCGAGGATCAAAACTTAATTGTGTGAATCAAAGAAATCTTCTCTGAATTTTCTTCGACTTTATACAATGTTACAAAGTAAGTAAAAAGTACGCTGCATGTTCATATTTATGTTTTGGCATAGAAACAGTCTGTTTTGCGTTTCTAAGCGGTCAAAATAAATTGAAAAACTTTGTTTGTCGAAACGTTCAATAACAAGGAGTGATTGTAATGCTTCAACAACACTTATTTGTTATATATTGTTAGTCGATGAAACACGACTGCTAGGTGAAATAATTTACTGTTGATTGTTGAATGTTTCTTAAACTTATACACTGTATGCTTTAATTTTGTATTATTTTAATTTTGCTTTTCAATACGTATTGAAGCATTTTCATTTTAACATGTACTTTCAGCGCATTATTGTACCAAATATTACAGTGTTTGAATAATTTCAAACAAACGGCACATTTGTTTTTAAAGAAAAGGGCACCTTTAACATACATCCTTCTTACTTTCTCAACAAATTAAAGGTTCCAAAGTTGAATGGCACTACATTATAGAATACAAAATATATATAAAGATAATTTTTTCATCAAAACGAAGGGGTTCTTCGAATTTTTGAAACGGGGCACCATTGACCAAAATGAGGTAAGATACACAAAGTCGCCCAACCGTCTAGCTTTACCCACCATATTCACGCTCATTCTCTGTTCATTCTCTCTTTAGTTGGTGAAGAAAATGTTTAAGTTGTCGATCAAATATATTATGAGTCATTGAATGTTGTGTAACCTTTCAACACGTTTGTTGCGATATGGTAAGCTTATATCATGTCGGTGGCTCTTCTCTGCCCAGTGGCGAAGGAAGGTACTTTTGAGTGGGGGGGGGGGGGCTGAAGACTGATGGCCAGCCTGGGGGAGGGGTCTAAGGGAATTTTTTTTTGCATTTCCAGGTGGCCTCAGATGCAATTTGGTGCAATATCAAGCACACTTCAACACCCACTCCATTTTGTAAATAATTTTGCATTTTCACCTGGACTTAGATGCAATTTGGTGCTCCAAATGAGATTTTTTTCTCATTTAGAAATTAAAAAGGGGTTTTCTGACTTGCGAAGCGGGGGGGGGGGCGGCGGAATGATGCTTCCGCCCCCCCATATTTTCACTGGGGGCTGGCGCCCCCCCCCAGCACCCCGGTTCCTACGCCCTTGTCTCTGCCTATGTTATAGACGTCATGACTACACTAATTGATGATTCTTGCTAGCTTCGTCTACTACCAATGCACTTGGTGGTAACCAGATCAAGACATTTCTTATACTTATAGTCGATTATTTTAACGCTCTCAGCTCGACAAATTAGAGCCTTTCGCTTTAAAGATGAATATTATGATATTTAGGGGCATATTTTATATTACAATCTTCACCTGTTTATATAGACAGAAAGATGAAAAATTGAGATTCAAATTACCTGGTTTATGATATTGCATGTTACGCAAGCAAATATGAAAATTGGGTCACCATTTTTATTGGGGGCATGGTTCATTAATAATACATAAATCATTATTTTGTGCAGTTCTAAAGTTGGCTTGATTCCTCATGAACAGATGTGTAAATGCATACAGCTCTTTTTCCTAAATTGATCAAACAAGCAAAGAAATATGCAGATTGTCATTGCCCTTCCCTCTCTGGTATAATCAGCATAGGCTAAAGCCTAACATTCATTTGTATAAGACCATAAAACCTACACCTCATGTTTCTGATACCTTACTGTTAACAGTGAATATCATAATGGTGTCTTTTTGGAAGAAGTTAGTATTCTCATCCCTGACTCTTGGAATGATGACTCCAGCTATCAAAGTAGCACAGGGGAGTCATTTGCAACCAGCGACGTACGTATTGATCGGTCTAACTTTGAGGGTTTACCAAACAGTAACCAACCCTACACGTACAAAGTGACTGCTTGCGGATCATCTGGACTTTACATCCGACTTACTCCCGATTACATCTCTAACTTTGCCACAGCAAGACCTTATGGAGATCGAAGTAAGGTAGGTAGAACAGGGAGTTGTTCCATAACAACTCCCTGGGTAGACCCACCCGTAAGGTGTCAAATCAAAAGTCAACCTTTCACGTTTGAACTATTACCAACATTGTAAAAAAAATAGACAACACGGATCACTGAACACTACAAGGAATTGCATTAACTTTGGGGGCCTCGAAAATAGGTGATATTCAGTCATTCATCATAAGTTAAGACAACACTAACCTTCTTCCCAAAAAACAAACTCTTAAAGCGAAAATTTTTCAAATAATTGCAGGAAGTAAAATCGCTAAAGTTTGCTTAATAAAGTGATATATTTACAGCAGTAAATTTCATCATGACTGAATCGTTGCTTGTAAACTTAACATTTGAGAGCAAAATGGAAGTAGAACTTCTGTCCTTCCCGAGGATGGTAGCTCAAGGTTGTAATTTTTTTCTCAATAACAGGCCTCTGTTAAAGGGTCTCTGGTACAGTATCGCACTATTACCTATTTGGCTGAGGAAACTTTAAAGGTCACCTGTATTACGCCTCAAACTGTCTCAAAGCCACTTTTTTAAACTTCACTCTAAGGGTACTTTTCCAAACTGAGCATATTTAATTGTCTATTTCCATAATCTTCCTCCTCAAGAAACAAGAGGGAATTTTGAGTACTTCTAGTGATTTTTAGAGTGCTATATTAGTTTCCAAACTGATGACCTTCAATACTTGGCGAGCTTTTCTTCGTTTTTGGTGAGGTATATTATTTGAGAAATTTTAGAGTAATTGTGACGATAATTCAACAAAATTTAACCGGGGATGGGAGGGGGGTGTTTCTTGAGACCAGCAACTGACGGTTAAAGCAACTATTGATTCTACAATTCTTGATTTAATATGTCGCACTTATGCATATATATATATATATGCATGGTTAACATAGCTACAGACATTAAACACACCTTTATGTAACTCGTTTTGTTTGTATTCTAGCTTCTAGTCCACGAGTGGGCTCATTTCAGATGGGGAGTCTTCGATGAATATCCATTAGCCCAGGATCATCACTTTTATGCATCTAGTAATGGTGACTTCCAAGCTACGAAATGTGTTGCCGCTATACCGGGTGATCTATCAATCCATCACTATTTTCCTTATACTTCTTACATTCATTTTGATGCATCAAGGGAAACTTTATGAAATAATTGTAAAGTTTTATAATTTCAAAGTATGAGTTCTCAAATAAATAAATGACTCAATGGAGGTACTCAGTAGGGAAAAAGGAACTGTGAAAAGTGTTCAACCAATGTAGACCGCAGTTGTCACATCTGACACTTAAAAGTATTGTTAGTACTCGCTAGTGTAAGAAAGAAAGGCAGTGGACAGTTCCAATAAGTAAATCATACATTTACTTTGATATTTCACATAAGGGGAAATCCCTTTGAAATACCGATTTCAAGTTGACTTTTTTTTTTATAGCTGACGTTTTTGCAGAAGGTTCTCGAGGGGACGTGATTTGCTTTCTCTGCAGTTGCAGTTTCGGGTGTCTTGTGTGGGTTCTACAGTTTTCTAAGTTTTCATTATGTTATTAGTAGCTATGGTCAGGGACTTATGGGTACGTTAGGCATATAACTGTACATATTCTTGATGGTGTTGCGGTTCAATAGTTCCCGTAGTTGGTGCCAAGGTGGAAAGCATGCAGGGACAGTGTATAGCATTTAATGTTGGTATGAAGTTCCCTAGTCTACTAGATAAACCATGATCACCTTAAGGATAACGACTTATCATCTTAAGTAATATACCAAACCACATAAAACAGGACAAAATAGCATTAAGGATAAAGCATATGTAGGACTAACCGGAAACTGTTTCAAAACAAGGTTTGACGATACAAGCAGTTTTCGAAACGAAAGTCAGAGGAATACCGCAACTTTTAGCCAAAATTATAGGACACTAATTGATAGCAACTTACCATACACCCTGAATATGGAGACTCCTTGCACACAATAAACCATACTCTACAGTACACCAAGTAAAAGGTGCAATCTTTGACTTACTGAAAACACTATTTCAACTTTCTACCTAAAATAATATGCTTAACTTAAATCATAAATCCTGCTTCACCTTGACGTTGTATAATTCGAACCATATGCACATTTGTTCATTATTGGAACCTGAAGTGCGTATTCACACTGTTTGCAGTGCGCTTTAGCTTTAAAATTTACCCAAAGCTGCAAACTTTGGTTTTTTCGTTTTTAAGAAACCATTACAGGTCGGGTCAATATCAATTGTATTAAGACATAAAGGCCAGACGTTATGCGTCAGATCAGACGTATACAAAAGGTAATTATTGGTGATCGGTGAACCACGACAAACAGTCTGTTCTTGTTTGCGTAGTTTATATATGTAAACGAGACAAAATAAAACTGTGGACCAACTGCTAATCTATTGCAAAAGTACTTTGTAGGGTAAATATGTAAAAGTTAGAAGAACTGACGTTTCGATCCTAGCAGGATCTCCTTCAGAGGCTAACTGAAACGAAAACAAAAAAAGAACACCTTAAGAGACACATATGGAGCAGCCGATTTACACAGAGATTACAGTAACTACTGTAAATCTAAAGTTTTGTACCACAGTAAATACTGGATTGTGCTGACAAATCTGATAAATCGGTAGCATGTGCTATTAAGTTTACAGTAAGAACTGAGGATATTTGTAATTCCAACAAATCCCAAACAACTGGATTTGTTGGAATTACACATATCCTCAGTTCTTACTGTAATCCTAATAGCACATGCTACTGAATTATAGCACGATTCAGTTTATACTTTGGTACAAAACTGTAAGATGTACAGTAGTAACTGTGTTCAATATGTGTATCGGGTGGATGGAGAGACAACATGAGCAAAGATTAGAGCAACATGGAGAATCAAGATGAAAATGAAAGAGCATTGAGATGATTAAGGGCCATGAAGATCAATTCTGAGGGGTGTAATACTAGAAGGTAATTAATAATGGAGGCAAAAGGGAAGGACATGATGACACATAAGAGAGGCTGGATGATAGATCGGGGGTAGGGGAAGGGGGAAAATGGAGGTTCAGCCGTTTCCTTCTTGGATGTTGAAACAATGTGGTTGATTGGTGCGAA
This sequence comes from Apostichopus parvimensis, assembly GCA_000934455.1. Classification (NCBI taxonomy): domain Eukaryota; kingdom Metazoa; phylum Echinodermata; class Holothuroidea; order Aspidochirotida; family Stichopodidae; genus Apostichopus; species Apostichopus parvimensis. The sequence goes on from KN891417.1 coordinate 7,612, forward strand.
GGCGTTGGATGCACAGACGCTCTCTGATGAGGCGGACTGTATCAGGGCGGTTACCTATAGATCCAATGCCTAGAAGGATCATATCCCCAAAGTTGGGAAGGTTGAAAATGTCGCCCAAAATTGCTCATATGTCCAGTTTAACTATCTGTCCATCTGTGTCTCTTTATGTGTTCTAAGATCATTTGGGTATATTTCGTTACCGTTAGACTCTGAAGACAATCCTGCAGGTATCAATTGTAAGTGCCTGTAACGTTTACATAGTTTAACTAAAACATTTTTTTAACCTGTATAAATAAAAATCAGGTTGTTTAGGATATCGTCTTTAACAATAAGTAAATACCACTAGAATGAATTGACAGTGATGCAAAGAGTTATATCAAATGACGTAAACCTTCTGCCTTGTTCACGCATTATCACGATCGGCTTCACCCTTTGTAACTACTATACAAATACAATAAATTTCTGAGAACCATTTAGATACATAGCAACCAGCTACGATGATATAATATAATATGTATTTAACTTTTTTAATATATCCAAATTACTCTCTTGGTTTACATAATTATCTCTAGAGTTTCCGGATACTGGTGGCCTAAACGAATTTGATGCAAACCCAGACGATGCACGTATGAACTAATGGTGTAAAGTAAGAAATGTCGATACAGTACTCGTTCTAACATCGTTTTCTTGTTGTTGTCTTTTTGCTTAGGGCAAATGGTGAATTCGGATTCGGAAAAATGTACTTTTAAGGCAGATGGTGCGCCAAATGAAGATTGTCGATTCCTTGATGACCGAACTGGGAACTACTTAGCATCTTTAATGTACAAACAGTTCTTACCACAGGTACATAAGTCAATTCATGTTAACTTTTTTACGCATTTTTGCGATTTTGTTTTCTTTTAGCTTTTACTTTCTATTTTTTGGTTGGGAGTTGGAACATTTTCATAAAGATATAACCACCGTTCGCACGTGTTGTCAATTATAAATATAGAACCATCCGCTCTGTTACATCCACGTTAGAACAGAAGGAAGTTTCTGTCTCAGCTTTTTAACTAGAAAACTTCCAGCCTTCACCGGGATTCGAACCCGGGCCTCCCGCTCTGTACGCGGACACCCTAACCACTAGGCTATGGACGCTGATTGTATGTCCAGAGGTTCGTAACCTGTAAGGAAGGTCGTAATTCCACTGTAGGCGTTTGTCACCTGTACGGTTGTACCGAACAATACTAGTTCTGTTTTAGTGATATATTTGCCTTAAACTCTAGAGATGAAACATGATGCTAACCAACTCGAAATCATTTGTGATCCCTAAACCCGCATCTCGAAAGAGATACTTTGAACATTTGTTTTTTTTTACTATACCGGATGATATACCGACTTACTATATATCTCGATAACTCTTCAAAGAGGAACGCAAACAAGGCTTAAGTGCAGAATAAATATATTTTATCTTTATCTCTCACTTCTTTTCAGGTACAGAAATTTTGCGATAGTCCTGATTACACATTTGGAGACCCTGCTATTACTCACAACGCTGAAGCTCCAAATCGACAAAATATTGAGTGTGCCTCTATGAGCATTTGGGAGGTAAACGATAGTTACGATATATAAACAAATATTACAATCATATGCCGAACTGTCAAACACATAAGGTTTTGACATTGCGATTTTCAACTTTCCATTTCCAATTTTACATGAAGTATGAAATGTCTACAAACAAAAGATGCATCCAAAATTAAGCTAAAATAAATAAAGAAACTGGTCATACTATAAGTGACTATGACGTCAGCACTGTCTTAGAACAACTGAACCACATCCAGGTGTAGGATATACCGGATTAGGGCTTTCCTCTATTCCTACTCAATCGTGGATGAGATTGTAAGAAAGAGTACCATGTAAGAAATGAGTACTTAGTGACTGCTATGAAGATTCCCCAAATCCCCGCCACATCCATATAATCATTAGACAAGAACTTTGTATCATTGGGTCATGTAAAGGACAGTAGGGTATACCAGCTGATATTCTCAGCACACAGCATGCATGGTCTCGCAAACACCAATTGAATTTTTCCGCCTTCATGGTTGTAAAATGTCTCGTGTAAATTCTGTTAGACAAGTCGAGATCCAATCTAGTCATTTAATGTTGCGAATTGTACTCTTTCTACGTTTTGTACCTGGGCATCTAGCTTACCCCTCGTACAGAGAAGTTGCAATCTACCATAGACTAATATCTTCAAAATAATAAATATATTTGCTTCACCCTCAGGTTCTTCGTCAGCACAGTGATTTTCGAAATGTATCTGATACTTTTGTTGGTAGATTTCGTCCAGTCAACTTTCAACCCACATTTCGTATCCTGAAGCGACGAGGTTCCACTGCACCTCTTATTCTTGTGTTAGATACTTCTGCTAGCATGAACGACTTTCAAAGATTACACACATTACGACAGGTAACAATATATGATTTCAAATAGATTTGATTTCTTGAATTCAAAATATTAATGGATAAATTATTTGCAATTGCAAGTTGCTCATATAAGCTTAGTTAACATATTCAAAATAGTTGTTGCATCCAAAGCACCTCTGCCATGATCATCATAATAATAATCATTATCATCATCATCATCATCATCATCATCATCATCATCATCATCATCATCATCATCATCATCATCA
>KN891423.1:0-10217 GCA_000934455.1 Apostichopus parvimensis
GAGCCGATTTCTTGACCTCGTACCGGGTTCAAAAGTCGGTGCATTGTTTTTAATGATAGGGTCGTAAAGTGATTTATTGGGTGAGGACTTTTCTGGATCTATCACAAGTCTGCCTTTGACAAATTCCTGCAGCTGATGCTTGCCATAGGTCTGAGCATTTAACAACGAGCCTTGAATTTGTTCATCAGCCAGATCTTTCGTCACAATGCTTTGAAGAGCAGTTGGCTAGACAGTAGGATCAAAAACATCGAATTGTTGAAATACAGACACGAGTGACTGCTCATCAGTGTTGTCTTTCTCCTGGCAACTAGGCATTTCTTCATTTCGACAATGCTGGTCCGTGTGACTCATGTGATACATCCTTCGGGTTTCCAACGCAGATTGTAAGAAAGAGCCCAGCGAGAGAGTGCAGAACTTGTCTTGGTAGTTTCAACTATTCCACCACCACGCTTTCCCGTTCCGTTCAACCATTCTTGCGCTTGATCAGGATCAACTTGATTGAATCGGCGACTTGATTCCTTCACAACAAAGCTTTCCCGCTGAAACTCGGTTAATACATCTGCTGGCAACTGTGATATCTCTGCAAGATACACGGGACCCCAACGCCCATAATTATAGTGGTCATACCTAAAAAAGTAGGGCAAAATCTCACGGAAGGCAAACAGGTGCAGATCCCATACACCATCACGCTGGGCACGTGTGAACATAAGGAGAGTCTCCACCATTTGTATGTATTTCCACCAGAAGTCAAAGTTGACATTCTCCTCTCGTCTCTTTTCTTCAAAACTTTCCAGTATTCTTCTGATCACTGACTGTTAAGAATTCCTATCATGTCTTGTGCATCAGACTGTGAAATGTCACCACATATTTGCTTGTCAGCAGCGTCAACATGGTGTAGAATACTTGGTCCTAGCAAACGGCACAAAGCCTAAACTGTCAGTTCATGGGCCCTCGTTGCCTTGTTGTAGCTCTTACCATTCATTGCCTGTTGGGCAGTATGTTGTCCAAATATACCTGCCTCTATCCATACATCTGCTAATCCTGAGCCCTCCATATGCGTTCGAATCGCATTGAGAAAGTTCATCGATATATGAAGCCCTCCTAGTCGTGGTATGAGGTTCTTATACTCTTCTGGGTGGGCCCATTTGAGCTCCATTAGCTTGCAGTATAAGGCTTGGTCAACAGTAAGAACTGTAAACTTCTGCCCTGCATGTGCGGAGACTTGGAAGCACCTACGAACAACTGTATTGAGAGTGTCATACTCATGAGCTGGAGCCTGGATTATAGGCATATAGCCGACTGAAGTCATTGGTTGAGACTGAGAGGAAAGTTTTTCGTTGAAAACTGTCCAGCTGGAAGTAACTGTCCCTCTTTGCCGCAATTTTTTTTTTGAAATTGATCGCTTGTTTTGTTGGATCATCCAACATTGGGATTCAAAGGGTTTTAAATCTTCAGTTATGCACAAAAACCATCAAAACGGCGGCCATTTTGAATTTATCCAAATTAAGTGTCAACTTATGACCTAATGATACAACTATTATTATAATTGCATTCTTTGACCCTACAAACAAGGGTATAGACACAAGAACAAAGTCTCTTCGACCCTTAAATCATGAGATATGCACAAAAATCATCAAAATGTCGGCCATTTTGAATTTATGCAAATTAGGCATGCTTCTCTTCAAAATTCAGCTTGGGGACCAAACTTTCTGTAATCAGCATAAAATTTCACATTAGAAAAACCGTTTCAATTGCTTGTACTCAAAAATGCCTTCGACAAGTTTCTTTTTGAGAAATGGAACCAGTCTAAAATAATCAGGTGTTATGTCATGCATAATTATAAAGAAAGAAAGAGAAACCTCTTACATTACTGAACCATTTTCCATTAGCCTTTATAAGTACCCTTCAATGAATCTCCGACTGTGATAATGAATCATGGAATTTTCTTTCATGTGTTGCATATTCACAAGTCCCTATTGATTCTGTCATGTGTTACATAATCACAAGTCCCTATTGATTCTGTCATGTGTTACATCTTCACAAGTCCCTTATGATTCTGTCATGTGTTACATATTCACAAGTCCCTATTGATTCTGTCATGTGTAACATATTCACAAGTCCCTATTGATTCTGTCATGTGTTACATATTCACTAGTCCCTATTTTTTCTGTCATGTGTTACATATTCACTAGTCCCTATTGATTCTGTCATGTGTTACATATTCACAAGTCCCTTTTGATTCTGTCATGTGTTACATATTCACTAGTCCCTATTGATTCTGTCATGTGTTACATATTCACAAGTCCCTATTGATTCTGTCATGTGTTACATATTCACAAATCCCTATTGATTCTATCATGTGTTACATATTCACAAGTCCCTATTGATTCTGTCATGTGTAACATATTCACAAGTCCCTATTGATTCTGTCATGTGTTACATATTCACAAGTCACTATTGATTCTGTCATGTGTTACATATCTACAAATCCATATTGATTCTGTCATGTGTTACATATCTACAAATCCCTATTGATTCTGTCATGTGTTACATATTCACAAGTCCCTATTGATTCTGTCATGTGTTACATATTCACAAGTCCCTATTGATTCTGTCATGTGTTACATATTCACAAGTCCCTATTGATTCTATCATGCGTTACATATTCACAAGTCCCTATTGATTCTGTCATGTGTTACATATTCACAAGTCCCTGTTGATTCTGTCATGTGTTACATATGCACTAGTCCCTATTGATTCTATCATGCGTTACATATTCACAAGTCCCTATTGATTCTGTCATGTGTTACATATTCACAAGTCCATATTGATTCTGTCTTGTGTTACATATTCACAAGTCCCTATTGATTCTGTCATGTGCTACATATTCACAAGTCCCCATTGATTCTTTCTTGGGTTGCATATTCACAAGTCCCTATTGCTTATTCTGCTTAATTCACCACCGTTTAAATTTCTAAAGATAGAATCACTTACTCTTTTCCTTTTCCCAGTTACTGAACAAACTTTGTGCAAACATCAACTTGGTGTGCTCAGTCGGTCAAGGGCCAGAGAATGCCTCCAAGAACAGGTTTCCAGATATCTGCCCACGTAAGTTAAGAAAAAATACTTCACAAGTGTAAGTTGCTGTTTCCATAAGATTTAGATAAACCACATATTCCACTTCAAAAGAAATTTGTATGAGAGAGTACTACAACTATTGAATAGTTTCACTTGAGAATCTTCAAAAGTGTTCGAAAATAAAATGGACCTCCATCAACACTCCACTTCACTTCAAAACTTACGGAACATGGCAGCCTGTAATTCATCTCTTCCAGAAAATAGTGTCACTTCACCCCAGTACTTAATAATTATAATAATAATAATAGACACTTTGTATAGCGCCGGTATCCGCCCGAAGGTGCTCATGGCGCTTTGCAGAAACAGCAAAAAAAAGGTTACATAATGAAATTTGGAACAGGTAAGTTGTTAGGATCTGTACTGGCTTCCCTGTTACCTCCAGAACCTTTTTTTTAAACTCATGCTGCTTATATACAAATCCCTAAATAATCATGTTCCTATACTTCAACATTTTACTGATTTCCCTGTCAAGTATAATCCCACTCGTTACCTTTAGGTCCTGTGATTTGTCGCGGCCTAGGCAAAACCAAATCAGGCGCAGGAGAAAAGATGTTTCCTTCTTGCAGCTCCACGTATGTGGAATAAATCACCCCTTGAAATCAAGACTTCCCGGCCCCCCCCCCCCTCTCCGTATCTGTACTTTGAAGAAGAAGAAGTGAAAATGAAAATTAATTTAATTGCTAACTTGCTATTGATGACATTTTTTTTAAATTTCTATGATTGTCTTCGTATCTGTATCTAATGGGTTGTTCTTTCTTGGTGCCTTGACCACTCTGCAGATTGTATATGTGTCATACTAATAATCTTTATTACTATTGTTATTATTATGATAATAAACTTTAGGAATGCACTCTTGAAACAGTTGAACATTTGTGAGTTTAAGTTATCGAAGTAGTCGCAGAGGTCAGGTTTTACATACAGAGGTGAGTAAACAATAAAATTACTCTGCAGGTAGTTTTACTTCCTACAAGTTAGATTCTTAGGCTTGAATGTAGTTCAGTATTCCAATAGATTTAGAACATCCACAACATTTGGCACTGTTTTCTACACATGAGATGGTAACATGACCATGCACCGCAGAGCCAGGGTGGGTTCAAATTCCATCCCACTTTTGTGACAAATTACAAGCGCTCCTTTTGATAATAAAAATTATCTTTTTTCCCTTTGTAAAATGTGTTTGTTTGTTTGTTTTTTGTTTTCATTTGAAGAGTGCCTCTTTGTTACAAAATTGAGAGTAAAAAGTTAGTAAAGTTTGCCCTTTTTGTTGATAACATTCAAATACTGACATTTATTGTGCAGGATTGCACAGCGGATCCATCTTGTTTGAAATGTTATGAGGTAACTTTGTGGTTTGCCGCCCTCAAATCTAAAGGATGTATGACTGTCTTGCCGCCCGTTTTGTTTTGAACCACTCCGGATTGAATCCTCTCTCACTCCCCTGAATATGATATTTCCAACAATAAGTAACAAAATATCTATTTTTTATAGTTTATGCAAAGAGTTTGGCAAAAATTTGCAACATTTCCGTACTTATGCAAAGGGTGCTTTGTGCACAAGTTGACTTTGACTCACCGTCTAAGACAATACATGCAATAATACCTGCTTTTGTTTTCTTATTTTCATTTTACCAATTGTGGATTCTTTTTTCATTTTTTTTTCTCTAGCTGATCAAAATCGGCCGTTCGTCTCGAGTGACAGAAATTTTGGTGAAAATGACTACATAAATGCCACTTTTGTGAATGTGAGTTGATAAGATTGGCATAAATCGATATTTACATGAATGTTTCAAACTTGCTTTTTGGTTGCTTGTAGTAAATTACAGGTGTTGCCTATCAGTGACATTACCACCTTCAATATGAAACTTGTCAGAACTTGCAAGCTATTTTTGTAATATACAAGTAATTATTTCTATCGCCAGAAAAAATTCCATGCTCTACCCAAAATATTGAAGAGTGAATACATTACCCACAGGGTTGACTTTTTATGTGTGTCTTCATTAGAGGATGTGGATTATCTCCTTAAGTTCAAAAGATGCTTAAGTGGTTTTAGTATACACTAACACTGTATGTACCTATTTACACTCCTCTCTTACCTGTCTCCTACAACACTAACGCACATTTCCTAGTCTACCTAGACGCCACTGGTATAATTTTAGCACTGCCCTCCCAGTGACCTCTCCCACAGGTCACCGAGCACTCTCTCTTCCTTCCGAATTTACCATTCCGAAGGAAAACGCGTGTTTTTACGATGTATGTATCTTATCATAAGTTATATAACAATTTTGGACAGGATGTAGCCTTTCAGCACAGTGAAAGTATTAAACTGTTTCTATGACGGAAAACATCAATTTGAGTGTAAGGCACGTTTGTATCGTCCTCAAGTTTTATTATTCCCCCGTTTGCAAGTTAGGGAATGTGTTTTGTATATGGTAATGGCAGAGACCCAACCTAAGCAAGTTGTAACACCCAGTATGTTGTGAGTGATGAGAGCTAGTTGTGGTAGAAAGCTCTGTTTAAATCCCTTTGAAGGCATATATCACAACCATATCTTTGTCATTGTTTTATCCTATAGGTAGTATGTTTCCAGCATAGTATAAATACTAAAAATAAATGAGATTTGTTATTAACACAGCCATGTTTCTACAGTTCAAAATGTATAGGTTGGGCTTAGGTCTATACTCTGTTACTATTATTTGTCTCCAACCTGAAAATCAGGTGAAGCTTGGCCTAATTAACTTTTAGATAAAGTTTTGTTATCTTTGCTAAAGTTGAAAGTACTCTAGCCAATTAACACCGAATAGATGTTATTCTTAAGTTAATGTGTTTAACTTCCGTGACAGATTTGTTGACTCTGTTCCGGGTTTGTTTGTTGCTGCTACATTTATTTTCATTGTCGTTATATCACAGACGTGTGCAAAGAAGGACGCGATTATCATCGCGCAGTCACCACTACCAAATACCATCGAGGCCTTTTGGCGACTGGTCTGCGATTGGCGAGTTCCCCTCATCGTTATGCTGAATAAACTGGACCGTAAAGATGCGGTAAGGGGACAAAAGCCTCTCTTTAATATTTCCTTTCATGCACTTGGCATTCATTTGCTCATAATTACCATTGTGAAACCTCAGAGCTTTTAAACAGTTACAGTGACTATACGATCAGTAACACAGATATATGCTAACTGACCACAACTGGAAGAGGATATGCGAAAATTTCGGATAAAGAATATATTTATTTTTATTTCCCTCTGAACTTAAAATACACTATGTCACATAACGGATGTCATAAATAGCACACATTAACATTTCAAATAATGCAGTACACAATAGTGAAGAAAAGTCACTATGGTGAACTAAAGTCATAATAGATCATATCATGGAAGCCAGTATTTGTCTCACGCTCCACTCATGTTTATCTTAAAAATGGAAATAAACTTTCAAAGATAGCTGCAACTTGAAACCTTGAACAGAAGGAATAGAATTTTGCCTCCCTAACTTTCATTAAAAAGTGTAGAATTCCACCAGGGTAATTATTAAATTTAACATCTAGAATCATGGTTACAAAACTAGAGTATGCTCATTTTCTTAAATAAAGGGAAAATAAAGAATACGAACAGAAAGAGGCCCCAGTGACATAATTGTCTCCAAGGCCTGAGGTGGTTCTTCTTAAGGAGCTTTGTACCCCCTCAGTAGTCTGCTATCAAAAAACAGTAAAACACATTCTAATGTGTGGGGGGGGGGGGGGGGGGGGGGGTGGGGGGTTCCACTTTTGTTGTTGACTTATCTTCTACCTTAATTTTGTTTCGGCATCAGACTTGCCCCTGCTACTGGCCAAGACGAGGAGGTTCCCAGTCTTATGGCAGTGTGACCGTGACAGTAATTGCTGAGGAAAACAAGATCGCATATGTTCATAGACAGTTTGAGATATCTGTGGCTGGAAGGCAGGTTTGTAAAGATTTAATTTGTACCTATAAGGAGAAACACCCAACTTACATGCAGGTTTTTGTGGGTATCCCCTGAGGAGAGTTGTACCTGAAATACCCAAACCATGCAGGTTTTTGTGGGTACCCGCTGAGAAGAGTTTCACCTGAAATACACAGACCATGCCGGTATTTGTTGGTACCCCCTAGGGAGAGTTTCACCTGAAATATCAAATTGACATGTAGACTTTGTTGTATATAACTGCAGGAAATTAATTCACTCAAACAACCCAACATACATGCAGCTTTTTGTGGTTGCACGAGGAGTAATTTCACTCTGAACAGCCAGCTGCTGTGAACGTTTTCTAGGGAACCTGCATGAAGACATAGTTTTACTTTGAACGGTATTCAACTCACATGCAGGTTTTTGTAGTTGTACCTGAGAAAGCACTTACACACCGGTTAGGTTAACCTATATGCACATTCCCCTTGATATACCTAAAGAAATCATTTCCCTTGAAATACCCAACAAATATGCAGGTAATGCAGGTATGTGTCTCTAGTTGATGACATTTTACTCTGAATGCCTAGCTCTCATGCAGGTTTTTGAAGATATAAATAAATAGTTTCACTCTCAATATTTAACATACATCACGGTAAGGTAGGATTTGTTGCTACACCAGATGGCATCATTTCACATTGAAATGCCCAATTGACTTAAATGGTTGTAGAGATGTTTGTAGATTTGAGGCAAATAGTTTTGCTATTCATAGCAACTTGCATGCAGGCAATGCAGGCTTTTGAATGTGTGCACCTGAAGAAATTTTACTCTGAACACCCAACATGGTTGTTGATGTACCTAAAATGCAGGATTTTTTTGTGACTGTTGCTAGGTCGACTTAGCGACAAACGTCATTATGGCCTAGTTCTTTTCCATAGCAGATATAGCATATAGTAACGATTGATTCACACAGCTCTGTATACACAGGTCATGTATAGGGGAACAAATATTTGCTTAATCCACATAATGTGTGTTCTTTCTTTGTTTTGTTGTCTCTCACTTAGAATACTTGTTCAGTAGATCAGTTCCAACTGTTGTCATGGCCCGATCATGGTGCTGTCACAGGGGTGGTTGAGCTGTTAGAAGTTACCAAGTTAACTCTTGATCAGTATGAGACAGAACCAGCCATCATTCATTGCATGTAAGTATCATCAAACAATTACAGACACATTTATTAGTTAATCGTTTTCGCTTGGAATTTAGGTATTTACATTGATTTGCTGCTGTTTCTTAATAGCCAGATAGCTCGCAGCTGCTTGTAATTTCTGATGTTTTCTAAAGCTGTTTCATACAGTGACTTATTATAAGGGAACTTTGATATACTACACACACACTCTATATTCTAATGGGATGTCATTTTTATATACATGGGATACACTCCACCCACTCTATATTCTAATGGGATGTCATAGTCTATGTGTTTAGAGTAACCTTTACAGTATGTACTACCCTATCAGTGTTGGATTTTCAGGAATTTGAGAAGGTTGTCCGAAGGACTACCAGTGTCAAAGATTTTCAAAGATTTGGTAGTCCTGCAAGAAACTTGGTAGTCCTTCCAAATTTCCACCAAAATTGAAAATGAACACATTTTGGTGCTCAATCTGATTGTGTCAACCAAAGCTTTATTAGTTTAGCATATAACCATGTTATTGTGTACTGTAGTCAAGTAGTGTTTGCACTGGGTATCCGGATACCCGCCCGACATGATACTACTTGGTTCCTTATTTATTACCAGAATCCTACGGTGTGTGATTTTTTTTTTTTTTTGCAAACCGATGGTTAGGTAAGATTTTCCCATGTGTTAGACTACCATGTGGTCGAAGATAACAGCAATAACTAAAGTATTCCAGCATTGTTACGAACGCAGGATTCTGCGTCCGGGACGCAATGTTTTGGCCAGGGACTGAGAATCTTCAAATTGCTTGCAAACCCCAAGTTCACACTCACAACTATGTCAACGGAAAACAAAACAAAACACATTTTTGAATGAATATCTTTCATTATTTCTTTTAAAAAAAAAGCACAACTTCTTCTGACAAGAACCAAAAGTTCTCCTACTCCTACAGATCATTGAATTTGTTTGAAAAAAAATATATCATAACAATCAACCGCAAGGTGCAGGGTTACCAAAACTTCATTACGCAGATTTTCATGCTAAAAATAGACAATGATGCTTTACCAAGATTCCCGTGATTTGATTGGCTAATAGTCCCTACCGAATATCTGCAAACATTCTTGCATTTTTAGTGCTCTATGAACACAAAGTAAGTTGTTTAACAACAATTACTTGCAACGTTTTACTTCCCCTGTGCAGAGATAACGAAGTTTGTGGTTAAGGCTATCATATGTGTGCACTCAAATATCATAACGTTAGGCCTTGTCTCATATTTGTTACGTTCATTTTGACAACAATCGCTGGTGGTACGAAGATGCACTTGAATTGTTTCTGAGACTATCACTTAATATTTTAATCATTGTTTTGATCAGAAAATGTTATGAGTTGAGACAATCTATACATTTGTGGGAAGCTTACATATCTGATCCTGAAAGGATATTTTATCACACAGTATGTTTCTTTTCTCTGCATAAGAGTTGCTAATGTGAAATGTGCATTCATACACTTAGTTTCTGTTGCAAACTTTATCGCGGTCCAATTGACCACAGAGTTGTCGAGTAGGGATGGACAAGGGCGGATGAAGGAGGGGCTGAGGGTAAAAATTGTTTGAAACGGCAGGGTGGGCAAAAGGAGGGGTGGGGCGGGCCGCCCCTGTCAAACACCGAAGCTAAGACACTGAGCCATCTGCCCTATAATATTGTGTATAGCATTCACAAAGTAAAGGCAGTGATTATAACTACACTAGTATTAGTACAGTAGGTCATACAATAAACGTAATTGGTGATCGATCGGGACACAAACTTCTTTTTACGGGACTGTATTCCATGATATACTACATCACTTTTGATATACTACATCATTCTTTGATATACTACACACACTCTATATTCTAATGAGATGTCATAGTCTGTGTTTAGAGTAACCTTTACAGTATGTACTACCCTATACAGTAATTTATTGATGCTATTTAACTTTGATATACTCCA
>KN891425.1:0-10038 GCA_000934455.1 Apostichopus parvimensis
GGATTCCAGTCAGCCTATTCTATTACTGGATGCACCCGTGCAGCTTAGTAGTAGTACCCTCCTAGATGATGGAGGTATGTAACAATCTTATACTAACTAAATAAATATTTAGATGAGAAGGTCTGACCGTGTTCACATCATTATTTCAGAACATTGTTTTAAGACAAACTAACAAGATTTTCAACCAAGAGTAGAGTAACATATGCTCAGAGAGTATCAGATGGACTGGACACAGTTACTATAGAAGTAACCATATCTAAAGAGCTTTTGAATAAAGGGAGGATGCAGTCAGATTTAGAGGAGCAACATTGTAAAGCAGTTATGATTAGTGCTTAAAAGACAGTCATATGCAAATTAGGGTGACAAATGACAAAGGAAACAAAAGAAAATTACAAATTTTTCCTAAGGAAGTTGGGAAAAAAAAGGAAAAGTAATTTTCATTCTGGTTTTAAACCATTAGATATAGTGGTACAGATGTCTGTTACTGTATTTATACATCTATTCCTGTATTGTCTTCCTACAGAGGATGTGACAGGTACATATTCCTGGCTGGAAGTTAAAGAAGTCAATGCAGTAAGTATAATTACTTAATTCCCTTAACCTTTGACCTCATTACCACCCATCTATTCCAACACAGTTTGGAAGACTGTACCTACTGTAATACACAGCATTTCATCCATATCTGTTCCTGTAAATGTTTAGGTATACTTCAAACTCACAAATATGTATACGCACAAACATTTCCACTCAGAGACACACACACACACATGTTTGTATTACATACAGACCGAGGACCCCATTGTATTTTCCATTGTTCAAATCCACGTACCCTAACCTTAACAATACCCCATACAAGTGAATTCTTCAGAGGACGTGGTGATTCTTTAGAAATCACAACCGAGGACCTGGAATTCTTTTGTTCAAGTCCTCGGTCAGAATACAAAACAAACGCACACACGCACACGTGATGAAGAATGTCTGTCAGAAACTGAATGAACCCCACACCTCATACAAACAGTCAAGTTTCAACACAAAATTTCAAAACACTAAAAATATTCATTAATAATGTGACAGGTAAGTTGTTTAATACTTACCACCTCTGAGCTCCCATTGTCTGCTTTGTACTTTGAAATAAAAGACTTCTGGAGATGAAGTGTTTGTTTGAGAACTAGTTAATAGCTTTTAAAGTCAGTTGATAAGAATGATCTTTGTTCTACAACAAGAAGCATTGGAGATGCATTTGATATTTCATAAGCCTCTGTTGCAAATTGACAACAATATAAAAAGACAATGTGATGAAATATTTCCAGACAAACCTTGAATACTATTGTTTCCCCAAACTGCTGATATTTATCTATGTTACATGCACCCTATGTACTACTCAATGTGCCGTGTTACTTGGTAGATTCTTGTCATTGGTTACAACACAATGGACAGATTGTTCGCAATTTAGTGTGAAGCAAGATTTATGTATTTTTATGCCAGTCTTTTGATATCATTTAATATGCAAGTGAAGAGTCTGAAGCCTAGACTACAGTATGTATGTTTAATGTGAGACTGTTGTAGGACTAGACTGCTTGTTGATGTTAAGGATGTAGGTATGAATTCTATCTCAAGTTTTTAATCATCTGTCCCAATGTAACCACTTACGACAGTACTTTGAATAAATGTCAGTCAGGGAGACTCTGAATAATCTGATCATTAGGGAAGGTGGAAGGAACACACCTTGATAACCCATCAGAAATCTGTTGTATAATCTGATAATTAGGGGAAGCCATTGGAAGGAACACAGCTTGATAATCAATCTTTGGGTTAACAGATAGATTTCATCCTGTTTCTCATACTTTTCTCTTGACACATGTAGACAGTAGACAGGAGAAAACTTGAAAAAGCTGAAGCCAAACTTAAAGCGAAACAAGAAAAACGATCGGGACAGAAGGATGAGAGTCCTGATTCAAATGGGTGAGTTGAAAGTAGAGATTGGTTGCTGGAAAGTGGAGCAACGTATATATGCATTGTATGTATTTTAGATCCTCCTGCAAGCAGGAACTCGCGAAGAAGCCTCATTTGTTTTTCAAAGCCGCAAGCTGACCAAAGTCAATCTCTTAGATTCATATTTAACGTCCATGATTATGAATTGTCAATTGTCAACAACCCTGTTACTGGACGACATTCATTAATCTTGGAGTGGCACAAACCAGGGACCTTATGATTGGAAGGCACAGGTGTTAACCACTGAGCTATCACTCCTTATTGTAATGGCAGAGACCCAGGTTGGACATTATAAATATATTCAAAAGTATTGAACAGCCGTTTTGACTTTTCAATAGCAATTTTACCAAACCTTGTTTAGTATTAATTATTAATCAAAATGAGGTTTGAATTAATCAAAGCTCAAGCCACTATCATAGTTCAATGTTTTCGTTGAATGAATGTTAATGAAAAGTCTTCAATGAATTCTGTTTGATCCTCGATACTTTGTTGCCCACACACTTTTTGCATATTACAGTGGTTTTACCACTGGCAAAATTGGGAAATTTTGGGGGGGAAAAATTAACATTTTCTCTGTTTCCAATGAAAGTTGACTAGTCAAGTTAATGACTTGCATAAGATGGAATTTAAGTATTGGATAATGATAAAAATTCAATTAAAAAAGAAGTAGCACGAAAAAGTTGCATTAGGTTCTTGTCGGGCAGATAAGTTAGATGAAAATGTCAATTAACGTTTAATTTATGTGATCTGTCAGGATAGAATATTCCATTTAAGGATCAGCAAACACTGTGTAACAATTATAATAACAAGGAGTAAAGACGGATATTCCATGTGGTAAAAAATGTATAACTCTTTGTTCATGCAGGAATGTTTTTCACTCGTTCAATTTTCAAAAAATATGTTGATGCTGATCGAGATTTGGAGAGTGTTGATCATTTCTTGTTTAACGGATTTTGTCCGACAAGGCCAGATGCATCAATCTTCCTTTTTTTTGTTGACAATGAATTCATTTATTTATTTGTTTTATCGCCAATTGTGTACAATGGGAAAGGAAGTCTCCTATAAAGTCTTAAAAAGACTAAACAAGGTAGGAGACTCCCTGGAAGAAAAGAAAAGAAAAATGTACAAATATATATAATACAGTGTATATACGTAAGGATTAAATATACAGTAATAATATCTTAATGATGCTGAGATGGATACGTGAATAGATTAGTTAAGTTAAGTTAGATGAGTTAATAAATTCCTTTTTCAAATGTCTGGTGAATGTGGGTTTTGAAGTTATAGACTTCAACTTTTTTTCCAACATTCACACATGAATGGCAAAAAATGTTCTTATGTTTCCCTCGATTTTTTCGATCCCAAATTCAATTTCTTTCCGTTTGAGGAAAATGGTACAATACATTAGATTGCTCTACTACAACTTTCAAGTTTTCATAATTAATATTTGTCCTTTTTTTTAAATTCTGCAGAACTCTGGTCACTGCCACGGCCAGTCAAGTTACCAACAGGAAGGACATCAAACAAGACGACGCAGGCACAAACAGATCCAGAGATATCAGAATTGAAAAATTTGATGTTGCATTTGGTAACAGGTAAAAGTCAAACTATGATTTTATCTCATAACGAAATAGAAAAATGCTATCAAAGTGGGTTCTAACATGTTTGAGAATTGTGTGGGCAGTCGTACGGAAAGTGCCAACTTTTTAGAACCCCAAGAAACTGCTGATAGGTACCAACAGTAAATTATTCCCCTGATAATATGTCACTTTTGCATGGTACGGTATTGGAATGTCTCATCTCCGCTTGCAGTAATTGAACAGCTTTTATCTAGCTCTTGCAGTAAAACGTCTGTGAGGGGGCATGTGTTACTTTCTGGAAGGTTGTTCACTAATAATAATAATAATAATATTTGCTTTTTATATAGCGCTTTATACCAGCGATAGGTCTCAAAGCGCTTTACAGACGTTATATAACCCCTGGTCAATGATAACCTGTCCCAGAGATAATCCCTCCAGTCGGCAGCAGTTATATACTGCGCCCAACGACAAGTTACCTCACAGGTACCCATTAAACCCCTGGGTGGAGAGAGGCAAGTGAGATAAAGCATCTTGCCCAAGGACACAACGTAATGAACTAGGCAGGAATCGAACCAGCAATCCTTGGATCACGAGTCCGACGCCTTAGCCAATTGGCCACCACGCTCTCTAATGGGTAAGCGGGGGGGGTACCAGAGGAACAGCCCAGACACCCAACAATATCATACAGAGTAATTGTTGGTTAAACACTGAGGATTCCATTCTGTTTCTCTCCTTCCCGGAAGAGTCTGTTTCATGTAGATTCAGCGGTACCCAATCCTTCTGTCTTCCTTGAAATGGTTTCTGTCCTTTCATAAACGTTGAAGATTCTACCTGTTTCACTCCATCCTGTCGAGTAGAGGATCGATGTATTAGTTTAGTCCCGACAAAGCTGCAAAGTTTCTTGCGGAAGCGTGGAACTCCAAAGATAAGATGAGAGAATATTTATAATGTTCTGTGACTTTTATTCCTTTACTACTCCAGTCCCAACTCCTTCACTCAATCTCTCAGGTCTCCATCAGTTTGTAGTCATTTCACTCAGCCACACCCTTCATTTTCCCAACAGCCAGCACATCAACACAAGGCCAATTCCAAGTCAAAGTGAACAGTGAACTCCCTTCTTCTCACACAATATCATAAGTAGTCTACATATAGCACACACTGTAGAAACACACCCACACATCTCTAACCCCTCTTGACCCCCATCTCCCCTTATCTCTCCTTCAACTTGCCTGACCTCCATTAGCACCAACTTTCGGACTTTCACTGGCTCACACCCAAGAATTCCATCTCCATAGCAACAATATTTACAAGGTATAGTTAAAGAGGTATATTATAGAAATAGAAAGTTGAGATATATAGATTGTTCATGGTATAGAAATAGTTTTTAAGTTTGTTCTCGACACATTCCAACCCAATCATCAGGATGTCTGTTTATAACTGTTTCCTTCTTTTTCTTGCAGAGTTCTCTTGAAGGAAGCCGATCTTCTATTATCGTTTGGCAGGCGGTACGGATTTGTCGGAAGAAATGGTGTCGGAAAAAGTACATTACTAAGAATGATATCCAGGTAAAGTTTTGTCACTATTCTTCCATTTGAGACAGGTTTTTTATCTTAAGTGTAATCTGGTGCTACAATCTTTTTCAAAATACTGAATGTTGATAAAACTAGAAAAATTCTGGGGAAAGCTTCATCAGCAGCACTCTTGAGCAAGTATCTGTTTGAAAGGTTAACTGCACGTTTGAAATATTTGACTGGTTTAATCAGTTTTTATTCTGTACATTAAATTTATATGATAACATTTATGAAAATAAGGAGGGAAAAGCTGTTAGCAAGCTGGTCATTTACTGCAAAAAAAAAAAATTTTGGAGTCCACCTTTGAAGAAGATCCTGCTAGGATCTAAACGTATTTTTGCAAGCTGTTTTTGAAGCCATATTTTTCTCTCTTTACATGTAGCAAGCAATTGAAGATCCTGCTAGGATCTATATCTATTTTTGCAAGCTGTTTTTGAAGCCATATTTTTCTCTCTTTAGATGTAGCAAGCAATTGAAGATCCTGCTGGGATCTAAATGTAGTTTTACAAGCTGGTTTTGAGGCCATACGTTTTTTCTTTACATGTAGCAAGCAAAGGAGGTCCTGCTAGGATCTAAATGTATTTTTACAAGCTGTTTTTGAAGCCATATTTTTCTCTCTTTACATGTAGCAAGCAACTGAAGATCCTGCTAGGATCTAAATGTATTTTTTCAAGCTGTTTTTGAAGCCATACAATTTTCTCTTTACATGTAGCAAGCAATTGAGGATACAGTCACACTTTAGCATTCTCCATGTTGAACAAGAAGTGGCTGGGGACGAGACTAGGGCTGTGGACAGCGTTCTAGAGTGTGATGAACTCAGGAGTAGGTTACTGAAAGAAGAACGGGAATTAAATGAAAAGATTCATTCCACAAGGTAAAGCTACCTGACTCTGTTAGCAATGTCACCATCATTACTTACAAGCAATGATCTGCGGATAAATTCTTATGGGTGTAATAACATAATCAGGCATGAGCGTGACTTCTTTTCTACCTCGGGGACAAAAACTATTATCCTAACACACTGTAGAATATGCCTTTGTTTTGTATGCAGTATTTTGTATGCAGTTTTTGCAAAATTCTGTGATTTTTTTTTTACCCCAGGCTCATCCCTGCATAATCAAGTTAACATTATTAGTAAAGCTATGTCAATCGTCATGGGAATGTCTTTGTACTGCACCATTTCATTGTTGCGTGGAAAAGTCAGAAACATTAACCATCAAAACTATTAACCATCAATTTGAGTTTCCTACAATCAAGCAAACAACTCTTCTGCATTTTCTTTACCTATAAAAGTTGATAGGGTGACTTTACAGGCAGGCTTGGTTTTGTTTTTGTATGTCTTTTATCTATTAGTATGTGGGGCAGCTAGGGTGTGGATTATGCAGAAATATATGTATTTTGCATGCAGATTTATTGATGTCTTATTTTTCATATGTATCTCTTCCTAGTCCTGGATCATCTGATCCAAAGTTATCATCAAGGCTTACTCAAGTCTACACACAGTTAGAAGCAATAGAAGCCGACAAAGCCCCTGCGAGGTACGTTGAAAAGAAAGATTGACTCTGTCATGATATTCCTAAAGAATGCTGTGGTTAGATTGTGTGCTGATTTTAACATTGCCTATTGAGGTGTTTAGACAGCTGGTACAGTAGATGGTTGTTCATTATTCGATGGTGTGGATATCATTGTTATGATAATGTATTTAATATTATATCTAAGTGAGCTGTTGTTGTACCCACATTCAGTAATACAGTACATGGGAAACCATGTTATCGTTATCTGTCATTTGCCATTACACTGGTCCATTGAGAGAGTTAAAAGTATCATTTTTGATATGTTAACATCCTTCCATTGTTTTTGAGTTTCTCTGCATTTGATATGTTCAGTTTGTCCATGAGGTCATATGACATTGTCTTAGAAATAAATGGACATCTGTGTAATGTTCCTCCCAAATCAACTGTATATCATTGTTATATCATATTTTACTTTTATTGCTGTTGTTATTACTTTTAGGTTTTCTTAAGTTTGGTAATTTTATATTCCAGGTATTGGTTCTTTTGTACAGTGCCCTTGAGCATGTTATATTTCATGATAACAGCACTTTAATATTTGGTATTTTATTTGGTATTTATATAGTCCTTTGCGAAATCTTTGTATTTAT
Organism: Apostichopus parvimensis; assembly: GCA_000934455.1. Lineage (NCBI taxonomy): Eukaryota > Metazoa > Echinodermata > Holothuroidea > Aspidochirotida > Stichopodidae > Apostichopus > Apostichopus parvimensis. Next base: position 7,305 of record KN891425.1, read on the forward strand.
TACAATAATTGAATATTCCCATTAGATTTGTGTGCAGTGGTTAAGTTAACAGCCCTTTGATGTTATATGGAGTCACATTGTGATTTCTTCATATACTATATCTGTACATTTCATAAAGTAATCTTTTTTCTGTCTTCTTTTATTTGTATAAATAGAGCTGCCATGATATTGTCTGGTCTAGGTTTCACTTCTGAAATGCAGGTACAAGAAACAAAGTAAGTCAAGGTTTAAAGCCACCAATCGACATCATCTTTTTGTCATGATAATTCAAATCTATTCCACTCTTTATTTCTAAGTTTTGTTAGATACGGGTTGTTCTAGAGAGTAAAGCAGTCTAACAATTTTGCACCTGCTATGTTATGTAATAGGCAAATGCTTTCAAAATGCCATCTATTGCTTGCCCAACCATTCTGTTTTTGTTATGTAAAATTAGCATGTATTGTATTCAGTTACAGCATAGTGTGTTTCTAGAGACAGTGGTCAGTTGTAAACTGTTCTTCAGAGAGAAAGGTTGAGTGAGAAATGAGTATAAGACAGAACACAACTTGTAAAAGACTGAGAGAAAGAGAAAGAGAAAAAGAGAGAGATAGAGAGATGAGCAATGAAATAAAAAGAGAACAACCAAATTTCCTTTTGAGTTTAATTTCACTATGTCTGGTGAACACAGGTGAAAGAGTGTTAACTTTGATAACAGTGAAAGTGTACATAAAAAGATCTACATGTTGTTACAGCACATTATGCATATTGACTGTTTTGACTGTTTACACAGTTTGATGTTAGTTCATATTTGCTCTTGAAATTTTGACAGTTGACTTCATAGGACATAAAGGATATGAAATAAATTATTCAAAAACATAAACCTCATTTATATTCTTTATAGTAGTGTTTATACAGTACATAACGTGTGGCACATTATTGAGAGTTGATTTTGTTCTTCTGTTGTCAAGCATTAGTTTGTACCATAAACAAGACTTCTTTCCAGAGTACTTGGGCTTTGTTAAGACTTTAATGGTACTGAAAAGTCTGCCAAAATTTTGCCATGACTTAGATGACCGGTAATTATTCAAAGTATCATGATATTATTTTCACTTGTTGCTACTCTCTTTTGGGGCATATGATTGTTAATGATTCTTGTTTCAAACCATATTCCTGTTTTTGACTATATTATGAAAAAAAAAACAATTTCTTCTTAGGAAATTTTCTGGTGGATGGAGAATGAGGATAGCATTAGCGAGGGCACTGTTCTCTAAACCAGATCTGTTGCTTCTAGATGAACCCACGAACATGTTGGATATGAAAGCTATATTATGGCTCGAAGATTACTTACAGGTATGTCTTTCAAATCTGGGATTTTGATTGGATATATTCCAGGAGCAAGTTCATATACATTTTGCACATTAAACCCTTTCTTCTTCTTTTTGTTACATCTACAAACAGTAGTTTTCACAAACACAATAGAAATGATTTTTGTCCAAAAAACTTGAATTGCAAAATATTTTGCCCCTGGCAGGATCTTCTTCAGAGACAAGCAGATAGAATTATAGAAACACAAACTTTCAAATGGCAGCTTGCTAATAAGAGCAAATAAATCATTCACTTTGAAATATTAAGCAGACATATATTATAGATAGCATTGTGTGAATTCACTAGTGTCAAGAGTCAGAAAAATTTCTCCCCAATTTGAAATTATGCTTGTCCTTGATATGTCAGTTTGGTGAATTGATCTTAGGTTCAAATATTCATATTAGCTTAAAAGTCTGTTCCAAGTCTTTTGTTTCAATGGGAGAACATTCATTCCCAGTGAAATGATATAAAATCGTGTGATTAATTGCTCTCCATCTCCCAAACACCATGGAGTGTTTTTGCACACTGCTCAGTTTGTGGTAAAACATCATCATCATCTCAGACTCTGATCATAAAGTAATCTATACACCAGAAGCACAATTTCTGAGAATCTGTTAAACTCATTGTCATCACAATGGTTGCTTACGCAGGCTTAAAATCAAGTAAGGAGTTTGACATTATTGAATAACAGCTCTCAAAGCAAAGGTAAATATGAGTTGCTAAATGCATTAGCTGGAGTTGCAAAGAAATGTTAAGTACAAATTTGATGCTGTGAATATTACCAAGAGTATATATTGACTAAGCAGAGATATGTTAGACCGTATTTGTTAGGAAAATTCTAGGAGTGTGTCTTTAGTAGATCAATATTTCAATCATACTCTTGGTTAGATTTTGTAAAACTACCAGAAATAGTGTCTTAAGTGTTTTGATATAGCTTTTGGATCCTGACAGAATATTTGGAATGTGTGAATCAGATGAAGAATGCCATGAAAGAGATGAACTAAAGCTAATTATATTTTAAACTACATGTTGTATTCTTGCAAGCAAGATATTATCACACAGAAGTGGTAGATACATTGCCAGGTTGCTGATATTTACAAGCGGTTCTGGATGATTAGATCTGTTCTATGCAAGCAATGACAGCGGTTCTATCTCTCTCTCTCTCTTTACCGTCAGGAATGGCCGACGACTCTACTGGTAGTATCTCACGACAAACAGTTCTTACGAGAGGTCGCCTCTGACATCATATATCTGCACTCGCAGCGAATCGATCCATACAAAGGCAATTACGACAAGTTTACACAAACCAAGGAAGAGAAGATGAAGAACCAGATCAGAGAATACGAAGCCCAGATGCAATTCAGGGCTCATGCTATGGTAGGTACATTGC
>KN891425.1:14995-37814 GCA_000934455.1 Apostichopus parvimensis
GTTGCAGTGTTTGCAAATTCCTAAATTCGTATCAATTACGGAGACGAAAAAACGATGTTTTAATTCCCTTTTTTATAACTTTCCGGTGTGCTATTTGGAAAATTAAAAAAATATGTTGCTTGGTAACATATAAACTACATTATATGTGAAAAGGAGCGATTTTTTTTTTGTCACTATCGTTCTACTTTAATTTAATCAATTTCAATCTCATGCAAAAACTTAAGTTTTTATTTTTGTTGCTTTCTTTTTTCTTCTTATCCTTTTTTGTCAAAAAGATTATACATCATATGTCATAATCTTGCATTGAGAATTTTGTATACATTACAGAAGGACTAGATTAGATTAGATTAGATCAACTTGATTAAACCACGAGGGTAATTGCATGCTCGTATAAAACAGGATATGAGATACAAACATTAAAATATGAAAACCTAAAACGTACAGTATCAAACAATTGTAAGAATATGAAAACATAAGACATTTAATAACATGCAGTAAAACAATATACAAAGCTCAAGACAATGGCAAGAGAGTACAGTCGGAACAGAAGAAACAGCTAGACGAGATCTAAAGTTGAAAGTCTTCATTATAAAGTTTGATGCATTGTGGAATGAATGAGGAAGAATGTCGATTCATATGAGACGGTGGTAGCCGCATCCTTCCACTTCTAGGAATAACCGCTCTGTCGAAATATGAGACTAATACATATTCTTGGGTTTTATACCTTTGGTTTTCCTTTTAGGTTCCCTGCAGATGTCGACAAACTCTCTCCCCCGATTATTCAGTTGGATGAGGTCGGTTTCCACTACTCTCCGGAAAAGACGATCTTCACTAGTGTCGATCTCTCGGCAAACCTAGAATCAAGAATCTGTATAGTGAGTACCTTTACACTGATAAAACCAGAAGCTCAGTGTCTTGATAATTAAAGCATTCACGAAGCTTATCAAGTTATAGAGAACCTCTTGCTTTTCCGTAATATTTAGTTTCAAAAGTTCTTTCCTGGAGCATGTACAACAGGGTTTCCCTAACTTTTTCCCCCACGAACCCCCTGTGGGTGTCAGAGTTGTCCACGAACCCCCACGATCTGAGTCATTATTATTCTATAATACGCATAACATATTTATATATTTATCACATGCACAGTACGGTACTACTATGGCACCATATGCATATGGAACGCGAAAAGAGTGTCGATAGGTACAACATTTGTACATTAAATTATATCGTATATATCAGATTTTAGTTCAACAAAAAGTACGCTAGTTTGGACTGTCAGAAACATCTCACAAACCCCCTGGGATGGACTCATGCACCCCATGGGGGTTCATGCACCCCAGTTAGGGAACCCCTGATGTACAAGTTCTTCCAACCTGTTTCCAAACATTGCATTAGAAACTTACATTTCTGAACGTTGGACGATATTTTGAAAATGGTATTAACTTGCCTCTTGAAGTGTGAGTATCTATTTGTGGGAAATCCTGATCAGCTTTACCTTACATAACCATTCTTTACAAGATCCACACAAGTAAACACTTCGGTCTTCTGTGTACTGTGAGTACAATATTAAACAAGGTGGTTAATAGCTCTTAGCTGTCAATGACGAGAAATTCCAGCCCAGGTCTCATATGCAAAGTAGGTGAAAATTATTCATCGGCTACATGAAGTTGTGAAAATTGCATATTAATTTTGATATTTGTTTTTTATCAAAGTAACAGTTTGACAAGGTTTTAAACATATTGTATATATAAGTGCAACAACTTCAACTATCAATACAGTTTATATTCAACTGTGTTTGCATGAGGGTACCATAGAAAAAGTTTCCTAGAACCATTTTGCATAGATCAGAGAGATATACATAAAAGTATACACACAATAGATTGAGCGTAGTGAGTGCATTCTTAGAAATGGCGGACGAGTAATGTAACAATCTAGGGAAATATTGAGTGTGTAGCACATACTGTAGTTCAAGAACTGGTGTTTGCTTGTAACACAACCACAAGATACAGTTGATCAAGGGAAGCGGGGTTCAACTGCTGCAATGAGTCACCTACCTTTGAGAGGATATAAGTACACGTATATCAAAATGAATACAAACACAATAGTATCCTGGTAACCCTCAGGGTAAATACTTTCTACTTGATCAAACAGTTGCGATTGTAAATCAACGAGCAGATTAAGATTAACAAACTGTCCAGTGGCCTCTGTGCCTGATTTAGTAGTTAATAGACTGTCCAGTGGCCGCTGTGGCTGATTTAGTAGTTAATAGACTGTCTAGTGGCCACTGTTGCTGATTTAGTCGTTAATGGACTGTCCAGTGGCCCCTGTGGCTGATTTAGTAGTTAATAGACTGTCTAGTGGCCACTGTTGCTGATTTAGTGGTTAATGGACTGTCCAGTGGCCGCTGTGGCTGATTTAGTAGTTAACAAAATAACAAACTGTCCAGTGCCTGCCCTCTGTAATGTATTTCATGACAGTACATTGTGACATTACAATAATGTGCTTACAGTCATAGCTTCATTATTTGAGAAACATTACATAGCTTGCTTTGCTGTTATAGTGATGACAAGTAAATGTATTTGTTAATGGAAGTACTTGACTGCATTGACTATACATAGGCATACAATAATGATTGCTTATATTTCTCATTCACATAAACCACCATCCGGGTATAAAGCCCTGGGTAGTTCAATTTCAACTGTATCCTGTCACCAATCAGTAATGCGAGTTATGCGACATTATGCTGCCACGTTTTTATTTGTTCTTCTTTCTAGGTTGGAGATAATGGTTCTGGTAAAACAACTCTATTGAAGCTTATTCAGAGCCAGCTAAGTCCAACCAGTGGTATATGTCACATCCATCGTAACCTTAGAATAGGTTATTTCAGTCAACACCACGTAGAACAGATGGACCTTAACAAGAATGCTATTGAAGTGTGTGCTGCTAGGTATCCTGGTGGGTGATAACATGAATTATTTCAAATTTTAAGTTTCCTTTCTCTGGTAGCATTCATGTTTATCTTCAACATAATTTCAGACGGTCTTGCTTGTCAATACATCAACGTATATATATATATATATATATATATATATATATATGTGTGTGTGTGTATGTATGTGTGCGTTTGTTTTGTATTCTGACCGAGGACTTGAACAAAAGAATTCCAGGTCCTCGGTTGTGATTTCTAAAGAATCACCACGTCCTTGGAAGAATTCTATTGTATGGGGTATTGTTAAGGTTAGGGTACGTGGATTTGAACAACGGAAAATACAATGGGGTCCTCGGTCTGAATGTAATACAAAAATGCGTGTGTATGTATGCTCCACCACTTAACAAGAATGCTATGGCAGTCTTTGGTATGTGCATTCATGTTTCTCCAGATATCAATTTATCCATCGATAAGAACTAATGAGCAAACCACTAGGTGTTTCTACTTTCTTGTTCTCTACATCTCTTGCAGGCAAACATGTTGAGGAATACAGAAGTATACTGGGTGGGTTCGGTGTAACAGGTGAACTAGCTACAAGAGCAGTGTCCAGCCTGTCCGGAGGACAAAAGAGTCGTGTCGCTTTTGCAATTATGTGCATGGCAAAGTATGTTCAACTTTTAAAGAGTTTTGTAAAACAATATCAACACTTATGAACAGTCTTTAAACACTGAGTTATTATATATCGCCCTCTATCAGCCATTGTGAAACTATATATCAAGAACAAAAACACCTTCCTACTGTCTTTGCCTTTAAAATATGAAAGTCTTCAACTTGACATGGATGGTGCAGGAGAGTGCCATGATGTTACTGTAAACCACTGATGAAGGTCGCTCGTCTGTACTTATAGTTCATGAGAGGTGCAGGTAACATCCGACTATTAGATAGGATTATTAGAATAGAGTTTTAGATTGATAGTAGTAGGTATTGTGTCGGCCCTTGATTCATCTCATAAGAAGTCGTAATAATTCATGTTCTCTCTATTATTCCCACCTCCCCTCGGACCCCTCCCCATGCTTCATGCCCCATGCTTGGAGTTCGAGTCACTCCCAGATTAATGTATGTCGTCCAGTTACAGAGTTGTTGACGATTGACAATTCATAAATCATGGACGTTAAATATGAATCTAAGAGACTGACTTCGGTCAGCTTGGGGCTTTGATTAGCCAATGAGGCTTCTTTGCGAGTTCCTGCTTGCAGGAGGATCCAAAATACATACAATACATACAATACACACCTGCATCGAAAATAATAGGGGTCTTGTACTCAATGTGATGCATCCACACACCAAGTATGAGAAGTATCCACGATTTCCATAATTCATGTTCTCTCTATTATTTCCACCTCCCCCCCCCCCCCCACGCCCCCCTCCCAACGCCTATTAGTTTCATCATCACATCTTCAATTGTGTGGTTTCCTAGCTGTTTCACTTTCATAAATTGTTATCCATCTCTGCAGTCTTCCTCTTGCTCCCTCTCTATCCTTACTCACCTCTGCTCCACTACTCTGATGGTTTTTAGAATTTTTTTTTTTTTTATTTCCGCTCCATTCTTACCCTCCATTATAAACCCAAACAAACCAATCCCTCAATCTACAGTCCTTTCTTCTTCTATTTTATAGTATAAATCTCATAATCATGGTGATGTACTCTTTCACAAAAGTTTTGGCTCATTTGAAGAATTCAAAGCAAAACACGTTGTCCGTTCTTCGTTATTGTTTTGGTCGAGTTGAAGACATTAACCCCATGCATGCACGGGTAGCTGTATTGACCTCAACGTTCATAACTTTAGGTTTGGTCATATGCCTTAGCACCATTACGTAATGTCTGTGTGCGTCTCTGTCAACACTCCCACAGCAGAGAGAACCGTTCAAATGACACATTCTACAAAGAAGCCGCTTCCATTGCACTATAGTGTCCAGCGAAAGTTGTTCACTGTAGCTGCTTTGGTTTGAATATTATGTATTCAAAGCGTTTGAAGTTTTCATTTGCACTATCTCTGGCAATGAGCCAAACTTTTGGCAAAAAGATTCTTTGGAATGGCAAGATGACAAGCATAATGGGACTATAATTTACTCTCTCATGCCCTTCCCCACCCCTTTACACTCAGAATGTGTGTTTTGTTCCACTGATGGAGAAATTCTTTGTTCGTTCATACAGCTGCCTTCATTAATACAAGTAGACATTGTAGTCTCGTCAATAATGACCACCATTCATTATTCTTAATCTCCACAGTCCAAATTTCTTCATCCTTGACGAACCTACCAACCATTTAGATATAGAGACTGTAGAAGGCCTAGGAAATGCTTTGAACAAGTTTAAGGTGAGTTGCAATGGACATGTCGCTAGAACTGATGTTAGGAGTTGATAATGCTGTATTTCACAAACAGTTGTTACTTTTAGTCATTTCTGACCAATCTTTGTAATATTAACAAATATTATTTGGGTACTAGGATACTGCTTATTATAACATTGACATGTTTGGTTTCCTCATTATGCTTACTGCTAATTACACATGTTATTAACTAATTCATCCAAGACCCACAAATTTTTAATGAATTTTTTCACTGTTCCACATTTAAGCTTTGCCTTCTTTATCAATTATTTTTTCAATATGTATTTGATCAAGAAAGAACACTAAGAAATCAACAGAGAAGACTTAAATCAGTATATTATCATGATGTTTTTTTTTTTCCATGTTTTTATAACTAAAAAACAAACCAACTTAAATGAAGAATCTCTTAAACTTGTAACAAAGTCAACATTAAAGACACACAAAGGATTCCTGGTTTGGTTTCTTTTTTTCTCAGAAGAAGGAAAACATATTTTCGTCCAGTAATTTGAGGTTTGGCTCATTTCTTTATCATAGGGCGGTGTGATTCTCGTGTCCCACGACGAGAGTTTAATACGGATGGTCTGCAAGGAATTGTGGGTCTGTGGATCAGGCACGGTGAAGGCCATGGAAGGAGGTATTGATGCCTACAAGAAGATGGTGGAAAAGGAATTTGCTTTGCAGAAGTAACTCTTGACGACCAATCGGGACTCCTTTTTTTATGTTTTAGTATTATCTTCTCATTTTTACCATATTGGTTGGGATTGTCATTTAGTAATGATCACTTTTGGGGATGGTTTACACAATGGACACACTCCTGGAGTTGATACTGCAAGAACACTCCTGCTGTATGTGTCTACACCACAAGGGTTTGATATTGATACACCTCCTGCTGTTGTGACCTTCACTATTAAAGCACAGATCATCAGAATAAGAGCCACAATGGGCATTGCTCATGTCAAAGGCTACAGGGATATCATTAAAGGCATTGAAGACTTGCCCCAAACCATGTGCGGCCATCTGAAAAAGTTAACTTTCTGTTGCTTGCAAGTGACGTTTTGTTTGTGTCGCTACAAACTGCAGACAGTAATGAAACGTGATACCTTGTTATCTTTAGCTGGACCTGAGATGTCCATAACTGTATCGTTTATACACTGTACAGTGGGTATTGACCGCAGCTGTATGTACTGACTGTACACTAGTGTCTAATTACCAACGGTAGCAAGCTGTGTGTTTACTTTCTGGGATCGATGGTGGTGTCTAACACTTCTGTTACACCTCATTCGAAACTAGGTCAGATTACCAGCATTAGACATTTCTTTTTGCGCGAGTCTTCACACCCTTTAAGTGAGCTAAGTATATATTCTACCCACTGAAAGACAGAGTTTTGGAACACCAGCCCCTTTTGGATCCAATAGTCTGGATTTAATTTGTATGTATTTGTTACATACTAAATAAACGTACATTAAAATTGTCCTTCTGTAAGTGGCTGTGATTTACCTGAAAGGTGCCTGTGTGGGAGGCTGTTCATCAGAGATCAGAATCACACATATTATTTTTCATGAATTCTATCTAAGTTGCTGTATACACCATCACATTTCCACAACTGGGTGAATCATTATTACTGTTGGCTAGTTTCAATATCTGTTCTGCTCTTTTATGTTACTATGTAAACCAGTGGTTCTGTGCTCTGCATTGAAGGAGATGGATTGGTTACCTAGTTAGTTTCTGATTCATCCTTTTCGTTTGATTATTGGATACCAGATTTCTTGTCTGCGATTCCTCTGAAATGTGATTTCTCTTATATCGATGCTCGTGAAGGAATTATCTCTTGAAAGATGGAAGGTAAATTAAAGACACACACTTTATCTTGTCTAGTTGTGAAGGTTGCATGAGTTCAACTGTGCATGGGTATGTCATAGGTCACAGTGAGGTCAAATGTTACAAACAGATACAGGTATTATATCTATAAATATGGCACCCCATACCCGGAAAAATAGTAGACGGTATTTGTTCTTATCCTCGTTTTTTGGTGACTTATGTGACTTCACATATGACTTCATACTGTCTAGCATATTTTGTCAACTGTCAAGGTCATCAGTTTTGGCCACAGATTATAGCGTACTTAAAATTGGTTGAAGTTTTCAAAAGTACTTTCTTAGAGGTTCTGATACCCCTAGTCATTCTCAGTTGTCGAGTAGACCTAAAGTAGACAATGAAATATCGCAGAATCGCTACAGTTAGAGTTGTTGGGAAGTATTTGTTGAAGTTTGAACATTGGTGACCAGTATCTGACTGTCTAGCATATTATTTGGGTGCAATAGTGATGACTTTTATTCTCAAAAAAAGTCATATCCTACCACACATTTCCATCAGATGTTTCTACAGGCCTAGCCTTTAAGCAGCTTTCCTCCAGTCAGACCTGTTTCTCATGTATTTGTTATGAATTGCATAGGTAATGATTTTATGTGTAACATATGACAAGTGAGATAACATAATGATGTAATGTTCGATTATTACTAGTTGCAACATGTACATGTAGTTACCATTTATGACTTGCTGCTAGGACAGTGCCTTTATGCATTAAAATCTAACAGTCTTTGCTAAATACAATTATTTGTAGAGTTTGGGGGAAAGCCACCAGATGTTTCAGTTTGAAAGATATAAAAAAGTTGGAAAATGAATGATATTGAGAAATGCTTGCAACCCTGGCCTACCAATACTGACCTATTTTCAAGACTAGTTGCACATCATTAACAATGGGAACCTTTTTATCTGTTTTTGGTAACTTTTGGGCTTTGACTTTTGTTCGTTTTCATTTTTCACTTGAAACTCCTTTCTATGTGTGTGAAAGAGAAGAGTTTTGTGCACATGTTCATTATCTCAAGAAGTGCCACATGATCACTATCATTAGTATTAGTAGTGGAACCAAGCTCTCAGTCAATCTTGCTGGATGCTTCTCAAGAATTTCATCTATCATTAAGATTCATTAGTTCATTGGACCTCAAGTAGAAATATGTATGTCTTGATGCAAATTCAGTGAAGGCCACAGTGGAGTTGTTTAATAGCATAAAGGTATTGGATTTGGATTTTTGCAAATCCACTCTTCAACTCCATCACTTCAGTAAACACTCTTGGTTCACCATATACAGTTAATCCCCCAGTTTTAAATCTTTCCTAATCCTCCCTTCCCATCCTCTCCCCATCTCTCCTCTCTCCTCCCCTTCTTTAGATATATGTTTTTGTTAGTTTTAAGTTTTAAATTTAAGAAAAAGCATTTATGAATTACATCATGTTTTGTTTATGTTGGGATCGAGCATCTCTTTACAAGGGAACAGGAGCTACACTTGACCAGAGAGTCTAAGCTGGAACAAGAACCATACAAACTCAGACCAGAACTACATGAGCAAAATAATACACTGTAAGGCCTTTGCTATAATAACTTACTATGGAGTATGATGAAATAACCAACACATAACTTAATTTAATCATGTGCAGGTAACTTCTTGTTGTGTTGAGAGTAGAAAAAATTCAAAATATAGATGTTTATAGATTCCAGCATCACTTGTACAATGGTTTATCTGTGATACGAGCCCCCTATTTACATATTCCTAATAAGATGAAGTTAGGGATGCAATTTAAGACATCTGAGCCTTGAAATTTGTTTTTAATATGCTTAATATTGGTCACGTGTCCCTCTTTTAGTAACCTGGTTCATCGGAAAGGTTTACATGTTACCATGAACTAATTAGAAACGATTTCTGTTCCTTTAGAAGTCAATATACGTAAAGATATAAGGATACCGAGCTTCCGCTTTGGTGGGTGTTTCTTTTTCTGTCTATTTTCCGATGATTTTTGTGTAGTAGTTTGCCGTGAGAATCAGTTAGCAAGCTTGCCAAACATGATAGTGCATTCATTAGGATCTTCCCTGTCTATAGCAAATACCACCAGCGTCCCCTGTTTTGGCCAAAAACGGGAGGATTGAATATCTACCCGAGTTGATAACATAGCTCCCAACTCTTGAGAAGGCAAATGCTGGTCCATGCCGCGACTCGCCGTCCTGGGGGAGGGGCATAAGGGAGGGGGTGTCCCCCTCCCCTTTTGAATTTTTTTGGAATCCTGGTGATGCCTACATGTAAAATGGTGGCACTTAGAAAGGCTTTTGTCACCCAAAATTTTCTGAGAAATATGCATTTTTTTGTGTGTAACATCAATAAATTGAATAGTATACACATAATGAATGGTTATGAGTGCAATAGTGCAAATATTTCATGAGTTGAAAGATGGAATGTTCCATTCAACGAGGCGCAGCCGAGTTGAATGGAACAAATTACATCTTTCAACGAATGAAATATTTGCACTATTGCACGAATGGAAACCATTCATTATTTGTTTTATACAACACCTTCAAATTTGGATATAATTGGATGTAAAATGCACTCATGCAACAGATTGTTTTGAACAGACAGGTTTCTCTGCTCTCTTACCATTGAAAAAAGTGCTATCAAAAAAGTATAATCCATGGTTCTATTTCATAGAGTGCAATAGAGCGGATTTTGCATGCAATCGACGAGCAATTGACCAATCAAATGGCCGGAATATAATTAGGTGTTGTATAATAGGTGATAGTTCATTCTTTCCCGTGGCATGAAAATGTTCGCTGCTCGCCCCAATGAAAAGAAATATAGGCTAATTTGAGGTTCAAATGATGCTGTAAAGGAGGTTTTATACTCTATTATGCTAAATGCTAAAGAAATGATGGTTGCTAAGTGAAAATTTGATGCAATTTTTTTTATGTATACTTGACAATTACACTGATGCGGGTTTTTCGGACGCTTGCGCGGGTCAGCGGGTTTGGGTGTTAGAATGCGGGTCCAACCCGCGAATTGCGGGTCAGTTGGGAGCTCTGTGATAATGCCAGCCATACTGAACGCTCATATGCGCAAATTAAACACACTGTAGCATTTCAGTGGTCAAGCTAAACTCGTCTCTTCACACATGAAAGCAGTGCTGGCCATTAGAGCACTTGTGTTTAAAATCACACAGGTGGCTGGTCAATAAATTAGGTGTGCTGAAGGATGAATGCTAGTGGCAGTATTTAGGGTAGTTTATGCTATCAAGTAACAAATTATTAATGCTCCATCTGAGGGCAGCATACTCCATATGCTAGATATTCAAATATGGTCACCTTTGGTCAAAAATCTTATAATGTTTTTATTACAACCTTCGAGGAAATTTTCCTCACTTCGACATGAAGTCATCTTGAGTGTACCTTAAAATTGTCTGAGAACAATTTGAAGAGTAAAGACCTCCAGGAAAGTACTTTTTAAAAACTTCTAGCAGTTATAGCGCGCTATAATTTGGGGCCTATAACTGACTACTAAATTGTCACAGTAATGTGCTGTACTTGTAAGTCAACTTTTCATCTCAAATGTAGGACAACTTATGCCACTTTTTATCTCAAGCCTTCGACAACATGTCTCAAAATTTTGATATTAAATCTCATCATTGTGACGATTTATAACAAAATTTCAACTATTTTTTCTCTATTTTTTTATTGTTCATATTGACAAAATAAATCTTAATTTCGACGGATTATGAGAAAATTAAGTACTTGATTGTGCATAGTGTGCTATCACCATCAATGATGAGGAGTATGATTTATGGGAAATTCGAGAATTTTTTGTCGGGAGAAACTGAAATATTTGTCGGGACAAACGGAGATTGTTGAAGGTGAAAAGTGCCAACACCACATTCAACCCCTCCTCCCCCATCTCCGTCAAACATTTGTACGTGAGCCCCTGCCTGGAAAGTGTATATAAATCGCAGAAATGCGTGCAATGGTTCGGCGTTCCATGCTTGTCCAGTGATGTTCGGTGTTCGGTAATGTTTCGTCTGAGATTTATTTTGCTGACAGGCAAAATAGTCTGCTGTTTGAAAACTACTGTGCAAACACACATGGGCACTACGTTGACGTTGCTATATACGCCTACATAAGGGGCTACCATTGCCTACGCGAAAAAAATACCGCTAGATTTCAATCTGTAGCCACTGGTCGGTGTTATCATACAGTCAAATGTCAGGGCAAATGTGACAGAAATTTGGAGCAAGGTACCATCATTATCAACCCGCACTAGATCAGGTAAGTGGTTTTTGCTTTAAAAAATTCGGACGAGAATTTGTTGAAGAGCCGGTGTGTTTACTGCCTGCGTGGAGCATAATACAAGAAACAGCTGATCGCTACTAATATGGACACAGTGTAGCCTAACATAGATATCCGGACGTTGTTCAACTCCAATTGTGTTACAGTTTATGTACTGTTACCTAATTGTTTGCATTTGAAGAACTTGCCACGTTGTTAAGGTGTTAAATGGTGAAGTATGTAATTGTAGAAACTATTAAGTAAGTTGTAATCCTCAATAATTTAGATTTTAGTAGCCTAACCAGGCTAGACATAAATTGAGTACAGCAGTATGTATATTGCTTGTTTCATCAAGAACTCTCAAATATCAATTGATTCGTCAATATATCAGGTTCAGAAAGCATTGAACAGAATTATAGTCGTTGTAGAGATCAGTCAACTTCCACCATGCATAATTTTCACCCATCAATTCCAAACTAGCCCATCGCTGCCAACCTTCTCAGCAAACAAACTTAAATGACAAGTTTGATTTATAAAATCTTTCATTCGCCTCAGATCCTTTCATATAAAGTTTCTGGCCCCCTACCTCTCATCTATCTGCTCTCTAATCCCAACCTTCTCCCTCCACTACCTTTCAAATCCAGTGCATGCCATTACAGGTTTGGCTGCAGAACATTGTTACATCACTGAGTCACTTTCATCAGTATCTTGTCCAAAGAGTAATTACAGTGGCTCAAGTTTTCAAACAATGCACTTTGATCCGACTTCCGGGCCATTTTATGGCCAGCACTATCAGAATCCCTTTGGAAAAGTACATTGAAGCCCTTCCTTATTATGTATGCAAAGTGTAGCTCATTAAAACATGCTGAATGTGAAAGCTTTTCAGGATTTGATGATCTTCAGAATGCTTAATAGTAGCTGTCTAACTGATATAAAATGCAGTGGATGGGATGTCTTACCTACTGCATGCTGAAGTAAACAACATTATTAACAGATCCATGACTTACCCAGAATGATACACTGTACCTGATGTATTTCTGTCCAGCAACATATTTGACTACTAGCAAATGTAGAAACAATGTCAGTCAGTTGTTAATTGTCTCATTTAACTCTCCTTTACAGTAGTTCAGAAAAATGTGAAGGCGCATTTCACTGAGTAAGAAAGTAAATTTTATAAGCATCTTTTAGCATCTATGGGCGACATTTATCTCCTTTAATTTACTAAACCTAAGTATGCTACATTGTCTATAGTACTACCGTATATATGCTAGATGTTAATTTTATGACTAGACACAAGAACTTTATAATTAGCCCATGCTATTGTACATTATAACATATATATTTATATGATGGAACAACGTAATTAAGTCCCCCCGCCCCTACCCATCCCCATTAAAGTTTCTCACACTGTCGTTATTGTACTGTAAACAAAAGAATTACTTTGCTGATTTTGCTCAGTAATTGACTGTAGAGCTACAGTAGATTGCAGATGTACACAGTTGCACCATTTTCAATCGCAGAAATACTGAAGACTGACATTGTTGTTTAAAGGATGTGAAGACTCGCGCACAAAGAAACGTCTCATGCCGGTAATCTGACCTAGTTTCGAATGAGGTGTAACGTAAGTGTTAGACACCACCATCGATCCCAGAAAATACACAAAAAACTTGCTACGGTCGGTAATTAGACACTAGTGTACAGTCAATACATACAGCTACGGTCAATACCCACAACACAGTGTACATAGCAATGTGGACATCTCAGGTCTAGATAAAAGATAACAAGGTATCACGTTTCATTACTGTCTGCATTTTGTAGCGACAAGAAGAAAACTTCATGCAAGCAACAGAAAGTTAACTTTTTCAGAGCGTGGCACGCGGTTTGGGGCAAGTCTTCCATGCCTTTAAGAATACATGTATTTAGTTTATTTTACACATTGATGTATACATACCACCTCTAATAAATAATGATTACTTCTTCCTTCTTCTTGATAGGTATGAACTACAAAGCCCAAAGAAAGGTGGGCAGAATGGTCAGAACCACAAACCCATTTCTCATCATCATCCCAGGCCTGTCTTTCATTGCAATCTTCCTGTACCTGGCAAGATGCAATCCTTCCGGTGGTCAATGTACCGGTGGCATCAGAGTGCCGACATATTTAGCCGGGATGATTCAGCCAATGCCTATAAGAAATACAAAGCATCTCTCGTCGTATTTATTCTCTCTGCCCCGCCTCTCCTGACCAGGAGGGAAGAGTTACGAAACAATTGGCTACAGAAGCAAAATAAAGATGTCATGATCAGATTTGTCTTAGGAACAGCGAAAGTCTCTGAAAAGGAATTTGAAGAGTTAAAGAAAGAGAATGACAAGTTTCAAGATCTTTTATACTTGACCAACGTCGAAGATGCTTTCAAGAGTTTGACCCGTAAAGTTTTGGAAATGATGGTATGGGCCGACAGTAACGTTGAATTTGATTACATGCTTAAAGTGGACGACGACTCGTTTGTGCGACTGGATGTACTCCAGAGAGAACTCGAAAGCAAGAGTAAGGTCAAGTTATACTGGGGATTCTTTGATGGTCGGGCCCATGTCCATAGAAATGGGAAGTATGGTGAAGCCGACTGGGTCCTCTGCGATAGATACATACCCTATGCTCTCGGAGGAGGGTACGTCATCTCATCGGATCTTGTTCACTTTGTGGCCAGGAACGCTCCGTACCTTAAACTTCACCATGCTGAAGACGTTTCCTTGGGCTCGTGGCTGGCTCCGGTCGATGTCACCAGGGAGCACGACCCCAGGTTTGACACCGAGTACAAATCACGAGGCTGTCGCAATGTGTATATCATCTCTCATAAACAGAGCATAGAGAGCCTTAGAAATAAATGGCAGCAACTGCAAAAGACAGGTAAGATGTGTGAAAGTGAACAACAACTCAGACAGTCTTATGTGTACAACTGGAATAAATTACCCTCGGAGTGCTGCGAGCGGGTACAGGGTGTGCCTTAGGGGGCAACCTGTGACGAGAAGTTTACTGCTAGGATTCTAGAACCTTGGAATGACCCAAGCTTGCAAAAGAATGAACCTATCATGTACTTTACACATGAGCAAGTCATATGAAGCTACCCATCAGGTTAATACTGTTTGGTTTTGTGAGATGATTTGTAACTTACAGTCAGGTGAATAACAATTACAACATGATAACATCATAGCATACCTGTTAGAAGCTGAGAAAATATCTTGGTACTGAGACTCTGAGAGTTAAACTGGCAATGTTTCTAGCTTTCATTATGTTTGTTTACATCCAGGAACAGTCTATATCTACTTATTTTGAAGTAAAAATCACCTTCATCACCTTAAACAGAATTCTCTGTCACATACCCGGCAACTTGGACTTTACTCATTACTGTCTGTGGTACAAAGATCTGGCAGTTTGTGATCCCAAGCTGACATGCATGGACATACCATCACAACCCTCATGTGAGATCATGATATTTCAAGAAGGGTGATGTTGACAGATATCATAATTAGTTTGTGTCTTTCCAATTTAACAAGCGCAAGGATGATCCAAATTATTGTTCAGGTGGGGTCATCCAAGATCATTTGAGGTAAACAGAATGATGCTAAAATGAGAGTCTTAAAAGTGCTAGATCTATCTCTGTTAAAAAATTCTCATCAAATCAATCCCTTACAGCTTTGATTCAGATTTTGCTACATATGGCACAAATATGCGATAAGTGAAAGCAATACCAGTAAAACATGAAATTTGTTCACTGTGCATATTTTCAATCTCTGTCCATCAGAGAAGTCCATTCTTTCTTCAAGAAGACCTCAGCCAAAGGTCAGATGGTAATCATTTCAAGTAACTTGTTTAGTTTGACTAATTAATGTGACATTTATGTCAAAACAAAACCTCTTTAACATAATTCTTAAAGGCATTGAAGACTCGCCCAAACTGCATGCGGCCATCTGAAAAAGTTAACTTTCTGTTGCTTGCAAGTGACGTTTTGTTCGTGTCGCTACAAAATGCAGACAGTAATGAAACGGTATACCTTAATTGTTATCTTTAGCTGGACCTGAGATGTCCAT
This sequence comes from Apostichopus parvimensis, assembly GCA_000934455.1. Classification (NCBI taxonomy): domain Eukaryota; kingdom Metazoa; phylum Echinodermata; class Holothuroidea; order Aspidochirotida; family Stichopodidae; genus Apostichopus; species Apostichopus parvimensis. Next base: position 30,536 of record KN891425.1, read on the forward strand.
AACTGTATCGTTTGTATACTGTGCTGTGGGTATTGACCGCAGCTGTGTGTACTGACTGTACACTAGTGTCTAATTACCGACGGTAACAAGCTGTGTGGGTATTTTCTGGGATCGATGGTGGTGTTTAACACTTCTGTTACACCTCATTTGAAACTAGGTCAGATTACCGGCATTAGACATTTCTTTTTGCGCGAGTCTTCACACCCTTTGATTTCCTTATAAGGCAAGTACAGTAGCCAAGTCTGTGAAAGTCCTCCATCTGGGTAAGACTTGTTGCATCTTCCAGCAGTGTTTTGGTCTTCTTACTTTCCTCACTTAATCTCTTCTTGCATGTTTTTTTTCCTCCTTCTTCTTCTGTATTTTATTTTATTTTTTTATTCTTTGTTAAGAACTTTCACATTGACTTTATACAATATATCAGGGACAATATTTTTGGATGTTACTTTAACTCACACGATTTGACATGCTAACTTAAAAGGCATCATGTTTTAAAGCTTTCTGTTATATAATCTGATAGTCGCTGAAAAAGATTTCATTATAGTTTATCAATGATGGCGCAAATTGGCAAATTCCTGCAGGGTTTTCATTTACATGTCAGATTTTGGGAAAAGAAAAGCCTTTCTTAGTATTAATTTCAGCTTGGTCATCACTCCTGGTACTGCAGTTGTCATGACTAGGTCAACTCTGAAAATATATTATATTAATATATATAGTTATGGAGAGTAATAGCCCTTTGTGGCAAACCATATTAATTACTCATAATTAAGTTGTGGTGTGTTAGGTAATTTGTTTGGTTAAATCAAACGGACTGAAATACTGTAATAAGGATGCCAGGTAAAATCATTCAAGTTACAGTAGCTCAATGCAGTTACCATATTACCTGACAAAATTTGCATCTTCATCCAGTTACACTATTCTATATCAAACTCAGCAGACTTAGTTGGAAATATCACAGTAATAAATGCCCAGTGGTGGAGCGAGGGGTATTGGTCAGGGGGGTCGAGATGGTCTGTAGGGGCACTTTTGACACTATCTAAGCTGAGCGCCACCACAGGTTGGAGCGGAGCGTACATAATTTTTTGAGTAAAGATACTCCCTAGATCGCCAGAAATGACCCTTTCTGGGCCTTGCTAATTTGCAGATCAACGAAGAATAAATAGGTGTCAGAAATTACACCAACAAAATGTGACAAATGTCAATAGGGGGTAGATGAGAGCGCAATAAAAAAGTCAATAATCGCGAATAAGTAAAAAGTGGTAAAAAGCTAAAAAGGGCGCCAGCAGTCCATCAGGGGGGCATCCACCCCCCCCACCCTAACAGTATGGACGCTCCACCACTGTATATGCCACTCTTTATTTCAGTAATTATTGATGACAGCTATTTTATCTGCCTTATTTAAGCCATCTTGTATTATCATGGGTAGTTGGGTACTGTCTTTAGTCCAAAACTTGGTTATTCAGTCATTAATGTAAAACTGGAATGACACGTTTTCATTTCAAAACCACTTCATTGTTACAAGAGTAAAGACAACAATATATCCATAGCTAATAAATGTACTGCAAATACTGAATACCCTTGAAACAACTTATTATTCTTATAAGTTGAATGTCATTGCCATGTAAATATTTGAAAATATAACTTACTTGTAATGTTCAGAAGGAATTGAGTTAGTAAAATATAAAACTGTGCTTCATTTTTATAAGTATTGTGTTAGCAAAACAAGGTTATTCTACTGTATTTGATCAGTTGGAAGAATGCAATGAGATATGGTAACTCATTGCCTCATTTACCAATAACTGATACTTGTGACTGTAATGATTATCTTTGGTCCAGCTATGTCTTGCCACAGTCTGTATTTAACATGTTTGTTAAACAGCAATAATACAATAAATATTATATTTTTGCAGATAAGCATCACAGTGTTTTATGTTTTATTTTTAATGTACAACACTCTGTCCATTGTAATAAGTTCCACCATTAGCTGTGATTACATCATTTGTGCAAGTTTAGATTATGTTAACGGACACTGACGTACAACGGTCATGTTAATCTGACTCATTTCACACAAACTTGGGTAACGTTTTGGTTACGATGTCCGAAGGCTCAGTAACTTTTGCAATAATTATTATGTTAGCATGTGTGTATGTGACAAATAGCTTTTAAAAATATATCTCAACAACCACAAGTTGAATCAATGTTATACTTGGTAGGTAGATGCCCAATGATGTGTAGGTGTTTCCAACTGTTTGTGGTTCCCATCTCGTGAATATTAATGAGCGGGCGGGCCTTAACTTGTAATTCTTTAAATGTCAATGTCTCTTCAACCGTATGTCCGATATAGTTCATATTTGGTATGGTGATGTAACTACATAGTAAGTACATGTTCTTTGCAAAACAACAGGTGTACCTCATTAATATTCAAGAGTGGATGGTGCATAATGGGAAATCATCAGAACAGCTTGTGAACATGATATCTCAAACACAAGTTGAATCAATGACAATCAATGTACACCACAAATATCATTAGGTATCGGAACCACTGAAACGTTTTCGTTTCCTGGTTTCACTATATTTTGGTCCAATTGACCCAATTGACCAAATCCAAATAATTCCAAGCCATTGACTGCGCAAAAATCATATAAAATCCCATTAAACAAGATAGCAAATTCAGACCTGTGAATCCTTTATTCTCCAAGGGACTTGTGATGCACATTTACTGTAACATTGTCATACAGTGAGTCTCAGTGTAAGGGGACTGAGAGTGGATCAGTTACGTTGTTTGGTTTTGTGCCAATTAAGGCTATATATTGGGTGACTGTTCTTAGAAACACTTAGAAAGCTTGTTTCCAGTATTACTGTTGAATGTTTTCATACAAAATTTGGCACAGAATCACTAAGCTTTCTGGTTTGCTCTGCTGAGTTATACAGAATGGAGACATGAATTTTGCAGAGGAATACATTCCAAAAAATAAAACAGTATGTTCCTTCTTAACTGATCTTTTGAGCATAGAGGAATGGATTTCTATATTACTTCACATGAACTTCCTTAATTTCTTACAAGAGAGACATACTTCTAATTATTAGTCGAATCTCACAGCAAAATATTACCAAACAAATCATTGCAATGTAAAGGGACAATTGTATTTAATATCAGACTTGTACCTTCATCTCATACGGCCAAGTAGTAATCCTCAAAGAATCAACTTAGGCAAACAAAATGAGATGTTACTCCAGAGACAGTCAGTAAATATGAGTACAATATTAACAGACTCTCCTTACCCCTGGCAATGCATATTTCAAATAAATCATACCAATTTTATAAGAAAAAAGGATAACCATGTGTAAAACTCAAAACAGATATAATGCATAGCAAATGAAAAGGAACACATAAGATTCTTGAAATTGATTCATTAAAAATTGGAAAAATACATTGAGTAAGAACTTGTGATGTCACAAACCACTTTTTTCAGTGACTATATATCAGGACCCAACTCCTGCAACTGAAAATCAATATTTAATGTTTTATTAAGTCACTTGGTCACACCATGGAGGTGGTCACACCTCACCATCACAAAAAGACATCCCTTCCCACAGTTAGACTTTGTTTCCATGGTTATCTAATCATTTCACTTTTGGTTGAAAAACAACAACAACTGTTGGTCTAGTCCTTGTATAACATTACAGAATATTGCACTAATAAAAATAAACTGCAATATTATTATCTCAACAATGGAACAAGGTTTGAAGGTGTGATTTAGATCAATGTGCTACACTGTATTATCAATTTTGTTTTTTAAATTTCAAAACTTTGTTATTATCCCTTTCAATACTTGTAGTACAGTTCGATGATGGTACTACTGGGTACGTCATGGCAATTCTCAAAGAGAATGCAAACCACTGAAGTGGTAGTAGTATGCTTAGAGTAAACATTTAAGAGTCAGATGCATTGTACAAAATCAAATTACAATAATAAGTTCCAATTTCAATTTGATTCAAATCGGAACGCTTGGTACATCAGCTGCATTTTGTAAACAAGGGCAACGTTGCCACGGTACCGCACTTTAATACCAATAACAAACACTGCTTGGTATTGATGCAGTAGAAAAGTTAAAAACCACTTCAGGAATTCATGCCATATTTACCAAAGGTATCCAGAGCTTATCAAAATCTGACAGCAATTGATAAAAGTTAGATATCTTCCTGGTATTGCCACACAAAGGTAGCCACATTTCTTATATTAATTTACTGTTCCATCCAATTCACTTTTTGCTACATTGCTAATAATCACATCCGGCCCTAGTGAACATCAACAAATGTTTCGCCCTCATCTGAAATAAGAATATCGAGATGTAAAGCTAATAAGCTGCTCAGGAAAGGGATTATGACATGGAAAAGCTCCGCTTATTCAAAGGAAATTGCTGCCTCAAAAAAGCAAAATTAAAGTTAATAAGCTGCCCAGAAAAGGGATTATCAAAGCTACGCTTTTTCAAAGAAAATTGCTGCTTCAACAAACCAAAATTTAAGCTGCCCAGGAAAGGGATTATCACAAGGCACAGCTCCGCTTATTCAAAGAAAATTGTATGCTTCAACAAACCAAATTTTAAAGCAGCATCAATATTTCTTGCCAATGAAATTTCCCAGAAAGCAGAGAGAAATGAACAATATGTACAAATCTTCTGCTCGGTTTAAAAGACCCCTTGCTAGCTAACATTATGTAGTTGGACACATTTTGTATCATTGACTGATTTCTTGCATTTTTATAGCTGACACTATTTGTGATATTTGATTACATCAGGAGTTAGGAAAAAAGCTTCTCATATTTGAAAGAGGCGCATTTCTTGCAGACAACTATTAAATAAACACAACACCCCTTTAGCAAATGCTTTAAATATTTCAGCCAACATCAGCAAGAGTATCCAATGAAAAAATAAACACTAGCACTTGTCTTCCCCTTATGTTGCAATACATCCATAAATATGAATAATTGGTCAATTGTATCTTTGTTAGTGATTTTTTAAGATGTTTTTAATGTGAAATGTAAACAGGCATTATGTTCCACATATTATTAATGTTGAAAATGCAAAAATGTCATCTCTTTGCTTGTGTTAGACAATTTTGTACTTTATTTAGCGGACTAGCTACCACCTATTTGAAACCAAATCAGGAGAAAGTTTTCTTCTTTCAAAACAAGAAGAATGTGTTCACTACTGTAGGTCTGCTTTGTGATTAATTTATCCATCCATTTTTGTATAAGTGTAAGTGACACCAGGGGGGTAGGGGCCGGGGGGCACGCACCCCACTTTTTTCCAAAATAGCAAATGTGCCCTACTGCCAAATAAAATGTGCCCCATTGATGGAGAACTGTCTTTTGGATATCTTAAGCCTTTGTTAATTTTAATATTTTATTTTAATTATTCACGTGCACCATAATATTATTGATAGCATACTAACACATCAAATATATTTAAGAGATATGGCCGGTGTGTATCGGCTTATAGCATAACGAGTGGTGCATGTGGAATGAGAAAGCGCCCCTCTCATGTTGTGCCCCCCCCCACTTTTTGGAAGCTTCCTACCCCCCCTGAGTGCCACAATGTCATCTTGCGTTTGACTTGTAAATTATAATGCAATGATGCTTCAAGTTTAAATGGATTGTGAAACTGCACCTTTTTATTTTTAACCAAGTTAGAGTATCATAGACAGACAGTTTTGCGAACATGGTTTCAATGTTCACAGACAGCATGGTGTGATATACTAAACCATTAAGCTGAGAGTGGGAATACAGCAATTTCAGCGGCGACATTTGATAATTGACTTACACTGAGAGGAAACTAATAAACCTGAAACATCTTTTCACATCTTCTGTTTGGCTTCAGAGCAATACCAAAATGAATGATAAGACAAGAAGCTCTCACTACCCCCATCCCACTCTTACATTCAAAGAAAACTTTAATGTCCTAATAGAATCATGTATTGTAAATCAGAAGCTGAATAAACAATGCTACCATTTGTTCTATTGATGTGCCATTGAACATTATATGCTGCCCTCTCTTCATAATTCCCACGAGTATCGCTTTCTGCTCCCTAAAGGTTAGGTGTTAAAAGATATATAGTGTTTGTGAAGCATCCCTAATGCCCTTCCCATAAAACAACGTAGAAAAGCACAACTTGGTATTTTCATTCAACTTACATCTTAGTTCAGAGTCAATTAAAATCAGGCATCCACATGCAACCCAAACTGAGAGCAATTACAAAATACTGCATGAAAATGAGATATATGCAAATTCTACTCTTTTAACTGAGACAACATTGTAACTGTAGTTGGTACTAGGCAACACAAAACAATTGAGTTATGTAACTTGCACATTTCTTAAGCATCTTCTCTTGGTAGTTTTAGCAATTCACAAGGTGATACAAATACTGGGATATCAGAGATTAGCAAATGAAGTGTAAATTCCTTTAATTCCTGCAGTGTGGCAATCACAGCTACATGTTAATTGAAATCCATGCAACTTTTCCATTTTCAAGAATAGTTATGCTATTCTACAATAATATCATTTTTTTAATATCAATTTGCAAAATGGTTTCTTTATGGAAAAAATCTAACCCTTAGGATGTAAACATTTGCATAATCTGTCAATCAACAAACATTCTTCTTTAGAAACATTGTTTGTTCATGAACTGCCTGGTGGAATAATGAACATATCTACAAATGATATGATCAACAGTGTTATATTTAAGTAGTATATTACCATATAACGAATATTAATACATCCATCACATGGTAATCAGGGAAAAAACCTCGCTAAATCTTCATCATAACTGAACATAAATTTATCCCACGAGTGCTCCTGAGATTGTGGAATGTATGGTTTAAATATGCACAAGGGACAAAAAAAAACATCTCCTTCATTCGGTGGTTTTGTATTATAAAATAACATGCCTTCCAAGTAGCATCAGGAATGAGACTTTACAGGTAATTACTATTTCCGTTAATTAAATGATACTCTCATTAAACAAACAGACCATACGCTATGGCACATTTGTTTCATCCTAAATAATAAAATAAATAAAATCTTGGTAAAATGAAAAGCAGGGACGGCATCTAATATCATACCTGATCAAAAGTCTTCATAAGCACCTGTAGTCAAACATGGCAGAGAATGGCTTTAGTACCAAGCAAGCTAAAAACATCACTAACATGTGGCAGTAGTCATGTTACTGATTCGCTACCGAGTCAGACATATAGTTGAAATATGACCCTACTTGTTGTCTATTT
>KN891426.1:4037-16273 GCA_000934455.1 Apostichopus parvimensis
TACCTCGTTTTTAAATCTTGTTCGAACTTAAACCAAAGGAGATTAGTAATTAAAGGTAAAGGAATACACGTCTCTCTGCTATAAAATATTTACGATGAGCGCTGATGGGAGGGGTTGGGGAGGGGAGTGATGAGAAGATAAGGAAGGGAGATGTTATAAATAATTAACTCTAAACATTATTATTTCCTCTTCATCGCGGTCTTATCCGCCCACCGCAACGGATGTAAACCTGTAATATTACCAAACGATATAACCAAGATTCACGTAATTTTGGGATTATTACCAACAATCACTTGGGTCTGGGACATTCAAATTATTTTTCTCTACTGATAATTCCTATATAATAATAAAACTGAGATCGTAACACCAACCGTACGGCATAAGATGATATTAAAATGTACCACTCTGACAGCACTTCATTTCTATTTAAAGTTTAAATGCATGTGGTTTGTGTCATTGCTCAGTCAAAAATAAAACTTAAGTTATTTAAACATGTCTTTTTAAACACGTCCCCAGACGAAACTGGCATATTTGGTCTACTGTTAAGAAATGCCGAATAGCTATGAAGCTATGGCGAGGCAGAAGTGATGAGAAAGTAAAACTAGTGTAAGGAATTGATAGTAGGAACGGCCCATGCCAATGTATGTAATGGAATAGAAACATGGCTCGATGCAATAAAGTAAATCATCGCCATTGTTATAGCCAATATAAATAATATATAAAATACACTATCGATCACAAACACCCAGGTATACCAAAAGGTTTCATGTTCAAAATGGTAAATGTTAAAAAATCATGTTTCATGTTAAAAAATCTATACAAAACAAATAAGGCAAATGGACACACATGCGCATAGATTCCAAGCCGCTCTCGTTCCTTAGGAAATAAAACTTTATAGAAAATATTTGTTTTTATAAAAAATGTGTTCCTTGCTGATCTCCTCATATCAAAAATAAACTTAAAGTGTAACGAATGTTTATCTTTTTATTGTTTTATCCTCGTCGAGTATTTACTCATTTCTTTTAATGAAACGTAATATTTCCTGATTCGACTTACCACTGTCTCGATAATGTTTATGACGTCATACATTTATTTGTCTGATCATTGTTTCTCTTGCTTCTCACTACAGGACGTTGATACCAGACAGGAGATAACAGATACAGAGTATAATGATGAGGTAGGTTGATGGATATTGTATTACACCCATTAGTGGTTTGATCTTACTGGTACCTTGAATGTAAATAGATAGCTATCATATACAACAAGTATGGAGACATTTATTTCAGTGCGCAAACAGTCACATTTTCAGGAGGATCGGTGTAGTTGGGACTTCTATATCATCATTCTGGCATTTGCAAATAATGTTAGAACATAAGGACGAGGTACCAATATATTTTCTATATAAAGATGCGTAAAAAACCTAACAGTGTTCGACTTTAAAAGTCCTTCGTTTTCATATACTACCTTGATAGGAAAGGTTTTGTTAAGTCTACGCATGTAATTCTAATTACTTTTGTTAGTTTTGTTGTTGATCTTGGTATTTGAGTATTATTTTATCAATATCACCAGGAGCGTCACTATGGGGATGGGATAGAACCACTAATAGTTGTCGGGGAATCTTACATTTTAAAGATGTGGGGGATTGTCATCAATTTACGACATTCGATAGCACAAACAAAACTTTATCACCATCGTCGTAGTCGTCGTCATCATCATTATTATTAAATACCATTCGTAAAAAGCCTAACCCAGATTTAATGGACCGGATAGTCAATAAGCCAACTTACAACAATAGTTTCTCCTCTTTTTACGACAAACGATTCTCATTAAATAGTGCACGATACCAGGCATATTAAATAGTGACAATAATATCGGGTGTGAGGTATGGTAATATGTGAATGCAAGTATAACATGCCGCAAAATTAATGCATACAGCTTGATGTGTAACAGAAAAGGTGCGAGTGTTGTGAAGATGGAGCTACAATAAATTAATAGAGGATTGTGTCCAAAGCTGCTTAACTCATGAAATGGATGCTTGTATACGATAAAGGGTATAAAAACACACCCGACATAGGTAAACACAAACTGAAAAGCAGCTTACTTACGTGGTGTAACAGAGAGCTTCAACATCCGTCCTAGCCCTTCCTTACTCCATCCAACTGTCACTGTAACGTCGGCCTTGGACGCGGCTTCAAACATACGCAATAAAGTGGATTCCATGTTGATTTTTCCCTGTTATGCATACATATTTCTGTTGTCTGTATTTCGATTCCGATTGTGATTTGCATTCAAATGACAAAGAAGGAGGATATATCCGGCTCCAACCCTGTCCCTTACTACACACATATACACACATATCATTCTGAACGACTTTGTATTGAATTTAGATTGTAATATTTTATGGTAATGACTCATGGTTTTTATTTGACTGTGTTCTTTTCTCTGAATTAGTACGGAAAGTTAATCAACTTTGAACGCTCAATTAACGTTTCTTTCGTTACTAGCTCGGACTGGATCCGATTGTTGGAATTTGAGGATCATGAGAGGAAAACACAGAAGAAATATAACGTGTGGAATTATGCGGCGTGCCTATTTTTATCTGAATATTGCACCGGCATAAATACTTCTCCTAGCAGACAATGTACCCTATAAACTTATTGGGCAATCAATGTACCCATTAAACGAACTTAGTTATAAACCGAATAAATGGGAATGAAACGTGCTAAGTTGTCGTCTACAAATAAGAACAGGAAAAGATATATAAAAAATAAAGAAACCCTAAATGTCTGTTCATTTAAGATGGTTAAATATGCGAATTAATTTTGGATGCCAATAAAAAATATGAAGCTCTTATGTGGAATGAAAATCTATGCAATCGTTTCGATTGGACATTATACATCCCATAATTAGCACTACGGATGTGGGGGGGGGGGGGACAGTAAACATATTTGTATATCCATATTATGATTTAATTTATACAATTTTATACCTCCTACGACTGCACACTTTATCCTTATTAGTGAATGGATGTAAACACATTCTAACTTAAAGCTTAAATACACAAATTTATGTATGTTTCTTATTTTGAGTAATATCACGAATTTAAAATTACTGTTAGTTTGTAAGAATTATTTATCAGTGTCATGTTATTAAATTTTCAATATAAAAAAATCAAAATAACATGAAAATGATCAGCAATTTAATGCGTCATGTTTTTTTTTATGATACAGGTGAGAAAGTTTCGGAAAAAATGGAGGTAAGTGTATATTAAGACCCGTGGTGGTATCATATGTCGTTTATTAATACTTAAAATGTGTTAACATGATATTTAAAATATTCATTTTACATATTGTTATTTGGTCACACAAGAAGTTAGAACGTGACTTGAGGGTTGGGATTTTAAAATATTCTAATTGCGGAAAATTTATGGCGCTACCGCAATAGTCAGATCTATGTTCAAATACAAACCTGAGAATAACAACATGTACGACACTATTGTGGATTTTTCTGACACCACCAGTAACCATAGATAACCCATGTGTTACGAAGACTATTCCGTGGTATATTGTGTCGCTTGAAACACTATTGTCGATTGTAGTTTTGTTTTTTGGTGTTTCGGTGAGTTTTGCTGCGAATAGTTGTTTTTGTGGTGTATTTGTTTCTAATGAGGAGAATGACGAGGGCAAGAGGGAAGGGGATTGAAAGGGATGTGTGTGTTGTAATTGCTTTTGTCTTTATTCTGTGACGACAAAAATTCTGTTTGCGCAAATCACATTTGATTTCAAAACATTGGGGAAAAACAAGAGTACAATTAATTTGTTTTAAAGGAAGTCTCTCTTTGAAGCAATTTTATAATATCTTACTGAAATGTACCTTGTTTTTCTTTTAAAGGTGTTTCATCAGTTTGTAATGATAATATTGTTATTTCTCTGCAGAAATAAAGAATGGCAGAAGGCGAGAGTAGCTTCTGAGAGAAAGTGAATAAACCAACTGAGGATGTTATAGCAAAATCATCATTACGTTCGTAAAACTTCCGGGTACCGATAATTGATGTATAGTTATCTCCGACGATGTAATGAAGAGTATGTACAAAATTGCAACTGTAGCAATCGTTAAACTCTATCGTAAAACTCTTGCTACTTGGTACATTGCTGATGGAAGAATGAACCAGAAATATTGCTTAGCAACATCACAAAGGAAATAGTGATTGTCATAATGATCATAGAAATCAATTCTGACTAGAGAAGTACAATTCTACGTTATATGCATGGATTCAGCAGATGAAACGACCTTTCTACCCTCTCAGCAATGGGTCCGGGTACCCTTCCAAAGAGATGTTGAAACTGTCATGGTCTAGAGAATGTTTCTCTCGTTTACACTGACTGTACACGACCTTTTTCTTTTCTACTGTATTTTTACTTTTGTTATTTTTCATATGGTCGCTCGATTAAATTTCCTTTGTTTTTCTAGTGTCCTGTTTATACTATTCTACATTTTTATTGTAAGCATGTACAGACGAAATAAATGAAATGATATGATTAGACTATCACTCGGTATAAACAATACTTTAAAGTGATGGGCTTAGTTAACACAATTTATTATTATCTTTCCTTTAAAATTAAAACTACTAAATTGTAAAATATACAGTCTGATACATCCAGATAAGATAAGTAAATATTCTTGGGTTGATAATTTGTATGTGCTATGAAAGAGCTTTTAAATATTTACTTAACGGTGAACATTCTTTCTGAATATTACAGGTAGCAACTATCATTGTTACAGTGCTGTATTCCTCGTAGTTTCTCGCCCCATGATAATTGTGAAAACATGAATAACCGATTTTCCTGTAATGATAATGGGGTTTTGATTTTCTATGTATCATTTGTAATTGGTAAGTTTATTATCACCTTACATTTTATTCTTTGTTAGAGGTCTACGTACTAGGCAAGTCTCCCCATATTCAGTACGTGTGTTGCGTGTGTGATAATCTCAATAAAAATATATTAACATTTTTGGTAAAGCTCTTTTCGTTTCCAAGATATACACATTTGAAATGTTTAGGACAATGTTCTTCATTGGTTTCGTAGACCTTTAAACAGTCCATTTATTCATTTTGGCTTTCTTGTTGCTTTGCATTTTTATTTTTAAAAGATAAATTGTACATTTTTTAACGCCGATCTTTTCATTCATGAGCCTTTACTGAAATCATATTGACATACATAGTCGTAACAGGAAGATATCGATACCGTGTAAATTATTCCATGGTTTGATTTTGAGGCGAGGTGACCAAAATACCATCATACAAGGTATGATCTCAACCGATATGCTATGTCATGTTAATATTTTTTCTACTTGTACTATTATGGTTTTTCGTATGCATTTTCATTACGTTTTGATGACTATCCCTAAATTATGTATGATGTACTTTAATTAAATTAATCAACGTTACCATCAATAGTAATTTGTATATCGTGTACGATGATTACGTGTGAAACATGTTACAGCATTGCTTAATGATAATATCGATATTGTCCGCATGTTGAAAGAAGCAATCATTCTAATCGATGACTAAATATTGACAAGTTTAACCTTTGATAGGTACAGACATATCTTGGATTTTCAACATAATTAGTTTTCAATTATTACTTTGATAATTTCACATGAACAATCTCTGTGCTTCGTTCTCGATCATCTATTAAGCAGTACTGTATAATTTACTTAAATCATTAAGTCCAATATTTATTTTGCTCATCACCACATCTTGATATCATCATAGCGATAGTTTTTGTAAAATGTTGTGAAATAATCTAGCAACAACATCGGAAGTGATGTCATCATCCAAACATTCCCTTTGTATTGGATGATAATATATTTTGTATTGCAATATTATATTTCTAGGAAAGAAAACTACAAAAGTAATACAATAAGAAAATAAAGCTGATAGGATACATCTGCTACGATGAAAATACCAAGGAGACATTTTCATTCAATTCAATGAGAGAGGAAGGTTTTCTATGGTGAACATGGTGTGCTTTGTAGCAACCCAAATGTAGATATAGCAACGATACATTGAGAGGGAGGTTTAAAATAACATAGATATGTCATACTATCTACAACCTTCATAGGAAAGACAAAAATTAACCATCGGTCTGAATCTAATGGTCATAAATGTCAGCTGATGTAAATTTTGCTGGAATTATATGACGTCATAACCTGTAAGATATTTTTTTCGTTGACAAGCTTTAACTCTTTATGTTTTATTGATGAAATAAAGTTAATAAAAATATTGTTTGAATATAAAAAACATGATGATTAAACCATATTTCAGGACGATTTTTACTCAATCTGAATATATTGAGTGATATGCTTTTATGTGTTTTTTTTGTAATATCTGATTTAATATTGAATAAACAAAATTGTGACTGTAACTTTTGCTTTCCTGATTTTACTAATCTGAGTTCATTAAATATATACAGTAGCCTAGTTGTAAGTTTAATGTTGTATTTGCATTCATTTATTATTGTATAATAGTAGTTTAATATTGTATAAAAGTAATAGTCTTACGATTATTAAACAAATTAATTTGTTTTCTTTATCATTGATATCCAATTTTGTTTTTCTTTTTAATATATATTCGGAGTTTTATACTTATTCTCTTCAAATATGCGGTAAAATAAAAGAAATCTTGTAGATACTTCCATGGTGTAATACTGAATAAATAAAATGGAATACTAATTAAAAAAAAACGGCCCGTTATTGTAGTTTCGCTTTTTTGTTATCAATAGTCTGCACTCTCTTAATATATAAAAAATAGTGTAATTGTAAGGTGTTGTCTACTTCTGTGCCGACCGGCCGTGTGTGTTATTTATAGGATCTGCTGGGTGGTTGTTCCGGGGCGTCGTGATGTTGCTCACATTCAGCGTATCACTTTAAAAACCACAACTGTTCTACACAATATCATTGTTTCTTGGTGATCGTGTTGAACGACGTGGTTACAATAATAATGGTTAAATATATAGTTACAATTAAAGGGTTAACGATATAGTTACAATTAAAGGGTTAAATATAGTGAATTAGAAGTATTGTCGAAAAAAAATGAAAAACAAAAATGCTTTTGAAAATGGGTTAACTATTTTATTATAAGAGAAATATACAGTATATTTCATCGGATGGTTTCAACAAAAACTACGTGCTTCATGTTCTAACAAAAAGACATAATGATCATATTGAGAAATGTGTTCTTATTGTTTTTTCATACAATGTTTACTAACCATGATATTACGTATTGATTCACTAGTAGTATATGTTACCTTGCTTTATATCCTCGAGGGAAGAAGAAGCTTCAATAGACTTGGATAACGATGGGGGTTGCGATATTTGTGGCACAATAGATTGAATAGTTTGGCATGCCAGGTTTTTTCCATTTAAGTATGTTTGGATAGTTGTAGATAAGGTCAGATGTGTAGCAAACTATTTGTCATACGGATTGGCGGCAGAAGACTGGAAGCACTTAACAGGCAACGAGAATGGTTAACGAGTTAGATTATGTTTACATAATATATTGCAAATTGATATGGCAAGCCTCTCATCTCGCAGTATGTGTTTGTATTCTAGTAGTCTATTTTGCTACCCTGTCAGTAATAGCAGTAGCAATGCTTTCAAAGGTCTAATGCTACTGGTATTGTGTATTTAATATTACTATTCTGTAATGACTGAACATTTCTTTGTTAACGAAGATTGGGATGAAACATTCGCATTTTTAATGTTTTAATTATTGAATTTAGGCAAAGTTTGGTAAAACGTATTGAACAGTTTAACCCTTAGTGTTTGACATTGCTGTTATCTATTAACAAACTTTAGTCTTCTAACTTAAAAGAAATCACCTTTTCGAATTACTTTTAATCGATATAAAGAGACACGATTTTATACCTATCTGCGTTAACTTATAGTTTCGATTTCAAATGTTTCTTAATTTAAAAATTTAGTGAGAGAGTGAGAGAGATGTAGCTCCACGTCCACCAATCCATAAATATATCAACGTGTGTATATAGATGTTGAATGCTAAAATTCACAATTTATCCACTATTCAGAAGTCAGACTTGACGAAAAATAGGCATTCGTTGTCTGTCCAACACAAAGTACGCAGCAAAACAAATCCCAGGTAGAAGAACTGGAAAGCGCTTTATGAGTTAGTGGGTATGACGAGTATGTTTGTTACAGCAATGTTCATTGTTACACTAACGTCTCAACTTGCATGCTCACCAAACCAATTCCATAAGCAGGATGTTGTTGCGAAACTCTGTAAAGTTCTTTAAGTTTCAGATTTCTCGATACCAATCCAAATATCATCCTCTGTTTCAGTGGTTTAACGCCATTGATCTTAACCATGGAATTGTACATGTGATTATCATTTTCAGTCGAGACATCATGAATTATACCTTTGTCTTACGCTTTCATGTATGATGCTTGCTACATTATTTTTATCAGGAATAGTTTTTAACATACTGGAGAACTGTTAGAAAGGATGTAATGGACAATAAGACAAAGAAGCAATGTGTTATATTTTACCACATTTTTTTCGGTAGCGTCATGTATTTAAACCTGCAACTACAATCGGAAATCGAGATCAAGTCAAAAACAACATAAAAAAGGCATTGGCTATGAATGGTCACTGGACTTTATGTCTGCCTGTAAAGAAATGTATATAAACAATAATAAGAAAACTAAAATAGCTATACAATAACTACACAACCTAGGAACAATATCACCATCACCTAAAACCAATTCCAAAAGGAACCAAGCAATGGACATCATTATGTAATAACAATTCAATGAGCAGTGATAATAAGCCAATGCAGAATATTTAAAGTACAAGAAGTTGCGTCAATTACGTCATCAGCACGTCTACCTATCATAAAATCTTAATACTAAACAAAATAATATTGACGTAATACTGCTTTATCTACCAAACATATACTGCTTTAAGGTGTGATTAACTATATTGCTTTAAGTTGTTACCTCTACAAGTGTACTGCACGACTGACAAAATGCATGGTGCAATTACTACAGATACATGAAGTTGGTTCAAAGAGAAGGTTAATATATTAAACTATAAACATACTATCCTTTTAAGAATAAATCAGCAATCATAAAGGTAACATGTGTCTTTTAACAGCATATGAAACAAGACTGCTGATAAAATACATCCCTTTAAAGAGACCATGACATGAAAAATCCAACCAATCGAGAGTAGCTTCTTTGAATCTATGAGAACATTTATGTTCAAAACTATTCTCATCAGCTTCAAAACCTCAAGGACTAATTAGAAATTAACGTTGTAATATTCGCATCCGAAAACAGAACTCTGAAAAATGTGATTTCAAAACAAGACAACGATGACGTCATATTAGGAACACAAGTGCCAAGCACATGCATGTACCGGATGCGCGACGATCATACCGTCACACATACACGCACATTTACACTGAGAGAACAACCACTGTATTACGTTTTATCGTTAGAAATTTCAAGCTGTTTTTACAACATGTTGTCAACAATTCGAGAAAAATGCCGGTCCGTTGTGTTGTCGGGGGCGGCATTATTGTCATAACCCACGCATTTAGCCTGCATCGATGGCCGAAGGACGGAAAAACACGGCGATTATTACCATGTTAGTGCAGAACACCAGCGCCGATTTTACTTCAATTTCACTCCAGCAAGTATACAGTTCCGTATGTAGCGACACTTCACGGAAGCAGACTACGATCCTTCCTTTCTACTGAAATAAAACAAATGGGATTTAACGGGTCGATATAAACGAGTCGTTCTTCTTGGCAAGTACCCCACATTAGAAACTCGTGGCGATCTGTTAGTTGTATCGTGTAACTGTTATTACCCACAGGTCTGCGACAATCTTGTAGATACTAGTTGTATCGTGTAACTGGTATTACCCAAAGGTCTTGTGATAGTCTTGTAGATACCAGGACTATACTAATCCTGAATCTTCTGACGTCCATGTGGGTGGGACCGAAGATAAGCTCTGGTACCCAAAGTCAATGGTTTTTCCTGAGCGTCACGGTCATAACGTACCTTCCGCTTTTTTCTGCTTCCCAGGACAGACGCTCCAATGCTTTTTGGTGCAATAACCTCACAGTCTCTGTGTGGGTCACCAGCTAATCACGAATGCTTTCCTTGTTATCCGGGTCGTCAATTCGAGCATCAAAATTAAGCAAAAAGTCAACTGGTAATCTTGGTTCCCTTCAAAACACTATATAGAAGGGTGAAATTCCTGTGGAAGGGTGATCAGTGGCATTGTACGCATACAATACTTCTGGTAGATGTTCTGACCATCTCCGTTTGTGCTTTACAGGGAGAGATTGCAACATATCGTGCAGAGTACGATTGAATCTCTCAACTTGACCATTGCCTTCTGGATGATATG
Source organism: Apostichopus parvimensis (assembly GCA_000934455.1). NCBI lineage: Eukaryota > Metazoa > Echinodermata > Holothuroidea > Aspidochirotida > Stichopodidae > Apostichopus > Apostichopus parvimensis. The sequence goes on from KN891426.1 coordinate 14,479, forward strand.
GAGTACTTCTGGTTTTAGTTACAATGTACACAGAACATATGGAACGAATAAGTAAGGACTAAAAATCTCTACCCTAGTCATAGTGGATCATCTGAGGGGCACCAAACTTGGTGCACCATTTCTGACCAAAGCCTTGGCAGTAGTTTCTGCAGTTTGGTTCCTGGTTGCCACTGCTTGAGTATATTAGTAATAAATTATACATATGCCACCTCCGACAGAATTAAGGAGGCAGTGTAGGTAGTAATGATGGTAGTGCTGTGTGTGCGTGTGTGTTGGAGGAGGGAGGTCATGGGATATTAATTTACATAGTGTAGTACACATGTAGGATATCCTGTGTACAAGTGCTGTGTAGGACGTGTATTCTGAGGATGTACTCACAGCTGTCATACCGTTTATATCAACATCATTATGAATGTTGTATTCATTGCAAAGACAATGATCGCCAGGGCAAAGCTGATCTGGTATTGCTTCAGCCAAATGCGACCCAAAGTGACCTTATTACGACATAGATGGATGAGTTTAAGACTAACAGAATTTATGGACCTCAAAAGTGCAATGCACATTCCTCTAAATTATTCCAACGTTTCTTCTATGATAATGGGATAACGTTTACTGTCAATCAAAACAACAAAATATCTAGAGTATTAAGCAACCACCATAGATAAAATGACCTCTTTTTTTAATCTAGCATGATGTACCTAGTACTGTAAATGGTGTCCCTTTGACTATAAGAGAATTAACATTGCTTTACTTGTTAAAATCGGAATCAGTTTCAAATTGTGAATATAATCTACTAATAGCTCCTATTGCATTTTACCATGCTCTGTTTTTTCAAAATGGTGTCATCAGCTAATTCTTAATAAACCCCTTAATGGCAAAGTAATCTGTTAAGCAGAGATCATTAAAACTAGTCTAGGAGTACAATGCGTAAAGTTCCTTGATGATAGTTACTTAAAATCTGTTTAATAACACACATTAAACATTACTACAACATACTGACTTATTTAAGATAACATATGCTGTACCCAACATATCCACGGGTGAGTCTTATTGTCAATTGTCTGTAAGTAATGCACACAGTTAAACACAAATATTGTTGAGTTGAACGCAGGTATCTGTAATATGTCAGTTTCTTCTGATGTTCACAATTTGTGAAATAAATCTTAAGTTCAGGAATAGTATATGTTGTTAAGGTTACTCAACTATAAAGCAATCACAGAATGGTCTAATAATTCAAATTATGATACTATCTTCTGTGAACGGTAGAATAGCTTGGTCTTTTCTCCAGCAGTTGCAATCTAGAATCGCAATCTAAAGTTAAGTAACATCAGCTGTTAAATAAAGCTTGAGAGAAGTACAGGATAACAAAAACAGTTTATAATATAGATTGAAAGCAGCACAGGATAGCAAACAGCTAATAATAATATATGATGCGTGCAAGCAGCACAGGATAGCGTTAAGAGCTTTAGTAATAAATGAAGCTTGAAAGTATTACAGGATACTAGAAAACGGCTTGTAGTCAGAAAACAGCTATTGATAATGTTAGTCGAATACTCTTCTTTAAGCTATACAGTACTTGAGTAGCATTCTTGTATACCAGGGACTTTCTTCTGCCCCTGGCTTTCATGTTATTTTTGAGTCACAACACAGGGAAAAAAATATTATATATATGAACACTTTTATCAAGCAAATATGCAAGCACAAACTTGGACCCGCATCAGACTCCTAACATCTCAGTGATTCGGCTTACTATTCTCCATATCAATTTCAGGTACTAAATATGTACTGATGCGGT
>KN891426.1:17283-29868 GCA_000934455.1 Apostichopus parvimensis
TATGAATTGTCAACAACTCTGTAACTGGACGATATACATAAATCTTGGAGTGACTCGAACTCGAGACCTTATGATTGAAAGGCACCGTCGTTAACCACTGAACTACAACTCCATTGGTTTTTAAAAGTTGTTTCCTCCAAAATGTGGGTTTACTTCAACACTTTAGGGCAATAATGAATGCATGAATAGCTTACTAGTAGTGTGAGCACTGTAAACATCATATGATTACTACAATTGAGGTTGCTTGATTCATATTTGAATACAACTCTGTTCACTACTACAGATATACAAAGTGAAATTAATACAGCAGTCAGGGAGGGGCTTGTTTCACTTTGTGAAATGCAGACATGTAGAAGAACTCAGCTACAACTATGCAGATATCCTGAACAGTACAGTTACCACGACAAAGTTCGACTGGCTCATGATCTGAGTTAAACTGTACTGTACGTACTGCAGGCTTTCACCAAGTACTGACTCCGACATACTTACTGCAAATACCACAAAAACTGCCTGGGATATTTGTTCAGCTATTTTCTGACCATGGTAGTCTCGCATAAACAAAACATACAAAATTGATTATTTTGAAACATTCTGAAGAATTAGCAATTACACAGGTCTATTTCACGTTGAACTAGTACTTATAATTAATGTAACGAACCAGCAAACCTGTCTTTCGAATGTGCAGTTTTTCCCATTTACTGTATGAAGTTACCTAGTGCCTACTGCACAGTAAAAACTATGGCACATGGCATGCAATATGTGTAAACTATCCCATACTAACTATAAAGCATACTGTGTTTGTAGTTACCTGGTCCCTACTGTACACTTATAGCTATAGCATATTGTATACAGTATGTGTGAACTATCCCATACTTACTATATAACATACTGTGTGTATGTAGCACCTGGTACCTACTGTACAATTATAACTAATATTGTGTACATTATGTGTAAACTATCCCATACTAACTATATAACATACGGTGTATGTAGTTACCTGGTACATACTGTACAGTTATGATACTAGTGTACAGTAAAGGACCTGACGTTATGCTTGTGTTAGCATATTATCATTACCAGGATTGTTTGTTCTGCCTTTATGTGAACGAGCATAACTTGATGTACAACCTAAAACGACCAAATGTAATGCTTCTTTAAGCATATTATCAGTTACCATGATTGTTATGATTCTCATAGACAGTAGACAAACTCTAAGTTCTGTGTCTGAAACTATGTCTTTGGTGGCTAATGTTATTATTCCCTTAGGCAGTAGACACACTTTAAGTCCTGTGTCTCAAACTTTATCATTGGTGACTCATGTTATGATTCCCTTAAGTTAGATGTGATCCAGAAATGTTTATGGACAAAGAAACATGGATCCCTTAGGTTATATGATCTACAAATTTCTATGGCCAATAAATTACCCAATATTGTATAATCTCTGGTGATTAATGATTCAACTTTACATTGACTGATTTGATTACACATTGCATAGTAAACAACAACCAACACACATTTATCAAAACTTGGAAAAACAAATTACTATGTGCACATGACGAAAAAGATTCTGGAAATGTCAGATTCCATTGGAAAATTGTTTTACCTATCATGTTTTTTTTTCTGTTTTCTTAGAAGATAACTTTTAAAGTTTGATTAAAAGCTTGGGAAGGATGGATCTAGGCCAAGCCTAATGTGCTTATTTGATTACTGAAGGTGAACAACACTGATCATGTTTCAATTTTGAAGGTCACATGTATAGACGTTTCGCAATAGCATAATTTTGTTTCATTTTTCTGACATCCCGGGTTAGGATCCAACTTTACAGTTTGGTTTAATTTTTGGAAAAGGTGGATCTAGAACAAGCTGGGAGGTACAGTATTTACTGCAGTTTCTCACAATAAACTATAAACAAAGAGTTCAGAAAATGTTTCCAATATAATTGTTTATATCTTACATTTAAGTTATTCAGAACACTGAGATTCTTGAGGTCATGTGTTGAATCTCGATGGGCAAACTGGCAGGCATGATGAGGTTGCCAGGAATTGTCCATGTTAACTTGTAATTGGCTCTTTGGAACAATTGATGTGCTAACTGGTCACCCCCTCCCCTCCTCCCCCATCCCAAATGTGACGTGTAATTACCCAAAGATATACATTATCCTACACGGTTCAAGTAGTTGAAATGACATAACAATTGATTTGTAGCACTTTTCTATTTAAGCATTATCTGATTCACAGCATATGCATAGCATTCATGGGGTGGACTCAGGATTTTAACAAGAGCCCAGCGGGCACATATGGTTCCTTGGTCAGTGGAACAGTTATGTGTTGTACGTTTATGTCATCGCTCAACATCATAGTTGATAAATTAAATGCATAGTTAGATCCACATTTACCAGATATTACCCAACAAAAGTTTGGATATAATCCGAGTTAAGCTTGTAATGTAATGTAAATATATTCTTAAAGGCGCATTACCTGTAAAAACATCTCAACGCGTCGTACAACAACTTGTGGAGTTATTGCAATTATAAAATGTGAGCCCTCCCCAAAACATTGGGCGAGATAAAATTGTTCACCTAACTGGTTCCGAAGTTATTTGGCCCGAAAAAAATGGCTCCAAAAAAAAATCGCCCCCAAAAATTGAACCTACAAAAATTAGCCGAAATGATCATACAAATATTTGAACTCATAATTTAAAATATGGAGGGGGTGTGGCCCTGGGGTACTTGAAACCAACATTTTCGGATAAAATTATATGTTCCTGTGCGATACCTATCCAGCTACAGTAGGCTACTAGTCCCACAGTATAGTATTAATTGTTATGCAGGCTACTAGTCTCTAGCCAACTGTGTTAAAGCGCTTATCAACGTTAAATCCAACATCTCTGCAATGATAACACATTCAAAGGAATTTATTTTCTAGTACTCCGGAATCGAGGATACTTGTAACAAATTAATGTATTAAGTTATTTCAATATATGTGAATATTAGAAAAGTGGGCTTACTTCTGGGATGACTAGGTGTAATATATAACAGGATTTGACCCCCTCCCAATAGCTGAATAAATGTTCATATATTGCATCAATGCACGCTTGGATTATGGAAGATGGGGCCACATATGTTAGGATCCAGAAAAGATGGAATCCTATAATGAACTGGAACTGATATTTATGGACATATATTGACATGCAATATCAATGGGTGTTAAACCTGCAAGTGGGCATGCATCTGGGTCCATTATGACAGGATTTTACCTGTCCCGATGGTTGCATAAATTTTTCATCTGCGTCTGGGTGTTACTGTAGGGTCCGGAAAAGCCTTTGCAACCTAGTATGAGGAGCTGAAACTTCTTTATATGTGATTTGAATGGCTGGCCTTGACTTGTACATTGAAAAAGAACTTTGGACTTCAAATGTAATTTGATGATTACTATTTGACCTAGGCCTACAGTATGTATACATCACTATAGGCTAGACTTATACTTTAAACAATACAGGTTGGCATATGGTACTGTAGTGACTTCATCATTTTTCTAGAAATTTCGATTTGTTCTCAATTTTGGAATAGCGCCACCATATTTAATCCAACTTTGGAATTTCAGTCATTGTCGTTTCATACGAAATGGTTCATTTATCATAACGCTCGGACAAATGGAAATTAGAGAATAACCATTCACCCGGGTTGTGTGACTCAACCGTTAGAAACAAGTTTTTAGCCAAAAAGAGGAGTTTCCCCACGTTGATATTCTCATATCCAATCCACGCTCGACAACAAGTGTTTTTAATATCACGCAACTACGATAATTTTATATTGGATGTATCGATATTAATTTATATTAACAAATCCGGGATATATCATTTATGTAACAGTGCACGTATATTGAAACTCGAAATTCTCCTTTTTCATTCTGCAGATCACGACTTAACTATTAAACCATGTTTCGATTGAATTAGTAGTTACAGGAGTATTTTGAATTAACTGACTTATGTTCCGTTTTCTATATTTGTTCGAGGAACATTAACTATATTATCATTATTATTGTGTATGGATTAATGGACATATGAATATCGATATATGATATGTGTAATAAATTATTGCTGTTCTGCGCCAGGCCTCAGCGACTGTCGACGTCTTTATATTTATGAAATCTGGGACTGGTTAAAGAGAACGGTGTATTGAACGTTATCTGGACTGCAAAAAAAAAAGTGATTGAGTTAATAACTTGTTAAACCCGCCACAGTGGTGACCCCGACGTGATACGAAAAGGTTGACACGTTCATATTTCCATAATCATCATAATAACAATCTATTCCAGCTACCACAGCAACATTTATTGCGATGGTCCAACGGCAACAAACTCGCGTGTATCTGCCAAGTTTATTTCTATTTAGATAGTCATACACATCCATGCCTATAGCGACTGTCTAATTTCTGACTTATACTAATCATATCTTCGCCAACTGACAACCTCATGATCGCCGCGGTCGATTTAAAATTACCACCGTAATGGCCAAACGTCAACGACTCAGTCATTTGGTTTGCGCAGGTGGAGGCGCATATCTCAACACACAGCATTACAACTGAAGTGAGAAAATACCATGATATTATCGGGTCGTTTCAACTTGATATTGCACAAGAGGTGCGAGATATCCTTATCAATCCTCCAACCACAGAACCGTATAAGACCGAATTTATTAAAAGGACAACGGCCTGAACAAAAACGTCTGCATCGATTGCTAATATCAGAGGAATTAGGCGACAACACACCATCGCAACTCTTGCGCAAGATGTTCCAACTGCTGTGGATAACCAGTTAGAATCCTCTATATTCAAACATTTAACAGTGCAACGTCCGCCGTCTAGCTCATTCTAGCGCCTGTTGGTGATAACACTACAATCGAAAAACTAGCGACGGAATAATCCTAGCAACGGGAGCTATGCATCCAATTCGGAGAATTTACATGTCCCTTCTGTACGAACCTGTTCTTTCATTACTGTGTACTAAGTCTAGCTCTCCATGAGGTAAGGCAAACACGCACAAATAATAAGTAAAAATAAATAAAACAAATAATACGTACTATTTAATTGTCTGAATTTGATCACAACTGTATTAACATCGATCATTTCAATAACCATATTAAAAACGGACATAATACCTACCGTATCTTGAAAAGTGTTGATATTTGCTGACGATTATTACTGTAGTGCGCTTGCGCGCTACAATATTGTCATTACTGGCCAAGTGCACGATACCTACACGACTGGCGTTGAAGCTCAAAGTTTCATACAGTCTCTGTGCATTGCAGTTTCGGAGGCTAGCTGCGTAGCGAACTTATTCTGAGCCTGCCACGGATAAGCGCCCTCATTTTGTAGGTACCTACATGACTATACTCCCTGTTTTTGTGTTGTTTGCCCCTAAAACACCATGAAGAACCGCAAAGTTCTTCATAATACTGCAAGCACTCCGCGCGCACTACAATACTGCGTATTTTCAGGCAAATGCAGTTCTAGTTCATATTGGGTTTTACTCGTTAGCTCCATCAACCATCGTCCTTTTAGCCAAATTCAATGTTGAACATTCTAAGCATTCATTATAATATCTTGTTAATTATTGTTATGACGCAGCATTTCATTTCGGGAGTTGTACCCATTTTGTACAACACCCTTGTTATTGCAACGATATATTTAATTAGAAATGGCTGCCATCAAGCGATATATTAACTCATATAGGTAACACTTTTTTTATCATTTTTATTTTGTTATTCAATGCATCTGTTGCATTTATAAAGCTGCTTTGTTTGACGAGAAAGTGGGTGGTGGTGTGAATATGGTTATTAACTAAGTCTACGGATATTTTCACTGCATTAAATCATATTTCTCATTCGAATACATAAGATTTGGGCATTTTTACTGCTCATCAGTTCATATGTTGGTCTCAACACCTTAAAGTATATTCTTGTCAATTACTTTGTTGTTCATCCTTTTCGCTACTTGCAGGTATATTTTGCAGGGTGAAGGTTGCTGTTTCCGATATATTGGGGGTGCCACTTGGTGACATTTTTATAATCCAGTCCGCCCTTGAAGATACTCGCTCTAAAACCTTATAGTATGACTAACAATTAATATGGCATGATTATATTTGTTTAATTGTCATATGTTTTTGTTTGTATTTGTTTTGTTAAGCGCATTGAACCCTGGGATTTTGTGCTATATAAGCACCGGTGCAATACTAAGAATAATAAGTGTGTTAAGAGCTTGATGTTTCTCATCGTTTGTGTACAACACCTAACAAGTTTGTCAAAGGATTGTGGAAAGGATATACGTTCTATTCAAATGATATCTGCAGCATTTACTTTTTGTTTTGCTATTATCATCCGTTCATGACTCTTCATCATATGCCGGCAGTCATCCATCTGTAAAACGCGAACGACGGCTGAATACACGCCGACTGGGTGACACATCGTCGAACCCACCAGCTGTTCAGAAGTGCATTCTAATGACCAACAAGAAGCCGCTGGCGAAACAACGGACGTTTCATCGGTGACCCACAGTCTGTTGACACCGGAGGGCCGAAGATGTGTCCCAAGAAGGGCCGCCATCTGAAAACGTTCATTTCATTTTTCATTTATTTTTGTTCTATCACAAAATAAGTATGACATATAACATAGGAGATAAGAAACAAAACTTGTGGAAAGAAGTGTACCTAAAAAACCTATAGGGCTTGTCGGGTAGTGACACTCCCTGAAAAAAATAAAAATACAGAACTTTACAATTATAAAAGAGAACAAAAAACAGAACTAACCCTTCCTCTCCCTTCCCTCACCTAACCTCCCCCCCCCCTCCCCCAGTTAAATGAAGTGCAAGCAATAATTGAGTAGTAGACAAAACATTTCGCAGTTCTAGTACATGTTGATGGAGTGCTTTTGTAAGCTTATTCTAAAAGCAACTAAATAAGGCATCGCCTTTAAAGTGAAAGGTAGGGGATTCCAAAGTGTAATGGCCCGATGATGTAAGCTTTAAGAAATTGTTTTGACATTGTCTTGGGTGCAGGCAATCAGCTTGCCTGGTATTGTGAGCCTGGATGTTTGAGTTTTGTGTAAAGAAGGCATTCAGTGTATTTGGTAGCATTTCGTGTAATGAACGATAAACAAAACTGAGGATATTTAGACTGAACAGATCAGTGAGCTTCAGTAAATTCGTAGACTTAAATTACACGTTTGTGTGATACCTCGGGTGAGAGAGAGTAATTTGTCTGATTGCTCTTTTCTGTAAAATAGTTAGCTTGTTTAACAAATGATAACTTGTGCCAGACCAAATGTTGCACAATAAGTCAAATATGGTAGTACTAGTGTTTGATAAAGATACCTTAGCACGTTCCTAGGAAGGTTGTGTTTAAGTTTTGACAAGATGCCTTCGCCTTTTGAAGTTATTTTAGTAAAATAACTTAAAGAAGAATCAAACACAGCACTTGGCAGTCCCACATTGATTTTATTACACAGAGTCTACGTAATGGACTAAAGTATCTCTATATCTCTTCAAACTGTCTTAGGGGAACTTTCTGAAGAAAACGACAGCTTTCTTTCCTTCTTCAAGAGAAACAAGTTCTGGAAAATATAGAACTGCACGTAGGGAAACGACAAATATCTTGCGAAACGAAATGGACAATGTTTTCCTGTTTGCCGCAATGAGCTTCCTTACTTATATTCGGCAAGATAACAAAAGTCCGTCAGCAACACATGTGACATTTGACCTAGAAAATGTAAACAGCTAAGGCGTTTACTTAATTGGTCTTTTATGTGACTTTCAATCGCATCCAAAAATGGTATTATTTTCATTAAATTTAAAACTAAATGTGTATGTATATTTGAATGTGTATTTCTTTACGGGGTTTAAAAATAGTTTGAAGCTAAGCTTTGATAACAACAATATTAGTAGTCACTATTAGCATTACGACTCAAGGATCATTGCGAGTATTCCTTGACCAATAAAAAGTGTTTAGTGCTATTATTAGAGTGATATAACATCTTCATGAAATATTCTTTACTGGCATCTAAAAGACAAAGCTAAATGTAAACTATTGTTCAAATCGACTTGTTAAATACGAAAACAAAACCTCTATGCCGTGTGATAGAATTGTCTTGAGCAAAAAAGAAAGTGCCGATGTACTAATATTGAAACAACATTCTAAGTATCTACTAATGACCAAGGTAAGCACACGTCAGCAAATTTCACTTTTACTTCCTATTTTCGTTACTTGAGCTTATGTTATTTCAACATGCTTCATGCAAATAAAAACTTAACAAACCATGTCGTTACAGTTTTAATTACTAATTTCTTTGTAACATCAGCCTAACGATGCATTATACGTAGTTCCGAGGAGCTTTCACTTTTTATATATATTATGCCATCACATATATCATTACTTACAATATTTACTGAAGCTAAATTAAAGGGAAACAGAAAGCATTAGCCACGAAGGGAATTATGTTTGTCATTTAACTCCACCAGAGATAATTGCAAACGAGATCTGTCACGATCATCTTAGTCTACTAAAGCAGTTTACATCCATCTACTTTAGTAACATTTATAGTGAAATGAAATATAAAATGTTGTAACATAAGCCTTGTTAAAAGCAGTAAAGTTTTGACAGTATTACAATGAAAATAAAATAAAACGGAACTGTTAGCAAACTGTTTATTCACTAGAGAGCCCTGTGTAAGACATGTGTAAAAGTAAGTTGGCTAAATAAGAGGCTAAATGAAAAGTAACAGTAACAGAATGGACAAAAACTCGCACAGAATACAGACAGGATTAATGAGCATGGTGAACACTAAGAGATAGATGTAAGGGGATTAGTAGACAATGGATGGAGAGAAGAAAAAACCCAACAGGGGAAGAGGAGAGGTAGGAGAAAAACAGTAGATTGACAAGAGAGGATTATGGGAAGAGAATAAACTAGAGAAGGACAAAGACAGAAAGGTGATTAGAATAAAGGGTGGAAAATATCTATGAGAAGAGGAGTGACAGGGAGGGGGGGGGCAAGGGGAGATTGAGGGAGAACAGAAGAATAGTTAGTCATGTCCTTCATGAATGTTAAGCCCATGAGGTTGAATGGTGCGAAGGCGTTACAGTAATATCTTAAAACTGTCGGCTCTTCCCTGCAACACGTTTCGTGCTATGTGTAGATTTGCAATCTACGACATAAGGATGTTGAGATAATTATGTTAGGAGAGATAGAAGTATTTTACGTCATGTCCTGAAATAAGTAACTAGAGAGAGAACTTGGTAATTTCTCTATGTGAAGAAAAGTAAAGTGAAGTACTGTTTAAGACATTTCCGAACTCCTTGATATTAAAAACACATGTATATGTGACATTTGTGAAGAATAGTCAACCTGGTTACTTCTTTACCCCATTAGTTTAACGTGTTGCTGGAACAACAAGAGCAATTTGCAAGCCACAACTGTTAAACAATTATTTGTTGTAAATTGCTGAGGCGACATTTATTTGCACAGTGAACAAAAGCTCGAACTCAGTTACAAGAAAACTGTTGCAACACCGTAGTAAGGCTTTGTAAAGTAATTTTAATGAATAATACATGAAGTTGGTCAAGCAACCAACATGAAATGTTTGTTCTTTGCTCATCAATAATATTCAGTAATATCTTAAAACTGTCGGCCATGCCCTGCCACACGTTTCGTGCTATGTGTAGATTTGCAATCTATGACAGAGGGATGTCGATATAATTATTTTAGGAGAGATGGTTGTATGTTAGGAGAGATTATTTTATGTTACGTCATCTCCTGAAAGATTAAATTGTAGCTTCAATATGAAAACGTTCATGAATAATGAACGGGCCTGGGATACCATCAGCAGCTTTAACAAGAGTAATATGAAATAAATTAAAATATGTAACCAACACATAGTTGAAGAGCTTGGCTGTGCTGGTATCGCATTCACGAGAAACATTAGATCAAGAGAATGGTGGTCCAACTTCTGCAACAAGTCGCCTACCTTTACGAGGACAAAACACACAAGTATATTAAAATGAATACAAACACAATATTCTCCTGTAATACTTAGGGTGAACACTATTTACTCACCATAAAGTAACATGAACAAGATTGATAAATGGAAGTCACTATAATTTAGCACTTATGGTCTACTAATGCAGGACCGATGAATCGCATATCACTTTAAATCTTCAAATAAGAGTTAGATAGCTATTAATGGAATATTACTCCGGTAGTGATCTACGTCGGATTGATCGTAGATGTTGCTGTTATAACATTGGGTTTTCAACTTGCATGTCGTCATAATCGTCGCTAAAATGTTACAATATCAAGATGTTGGTTAGTTCATCTTCTTCAATTGAAATTATGGTAAAGCTGTTCATGTCTTTCTTGATTAGGAAAAATAATATTCTAACATGAACCTGTTTTCAGTGGTGAGTGATTAAATGTTCACCAATGTGATTGCTTCGAATGTCAGTGATAATACCTTTCTGCGTTCAGTAAATTTAATCTTCTGATCTGCATGTTTGGAGAGGTTGCTTATCCAAACTTGCACAGAATATGTCGCATCTCAATGTACTGTTTTGTGTTTCCTTTGTAAATTGATGTATCATTTATTATTCTTTGTGTACGTTGATGAAAAACTAACATACTGTGTTCTGAGACACACGCGACGTGTTTTGAAATCAAGTATTCTATGACCAGACTTCAGCATCCTTTACACAATGTACAGTTTCAAGTTCGTAAACTAGAGCGCCAAATACGCAGTAGCCCAACTACAAACTTCCTGATGTCAACGAGACATTGAACAAAGTATGAAATGGTTAGTTACTAGGACAAGTTCAGAAAAAAATCGAAGTTTTTCAACCCAGATTTGAGGAGAGTAGATCAGCTAGATATTGACCACATCTTTGTAAATGTTTCTGGGGCAGTTTTTGATATCATTCAGATGATGCCATGAAATGACCTTTGACCATATTACAAATTAATCTTTTTTGTTGCCCATTATCTGATGATCCCCATTGCCAAATAAAGTTACAATAACTGTCAGAGTAGATTTGATATGAATTTCACGTATTGACCTTACCTGACCTTTGACATCAAAGTAAGAACAACTTTTATGACCAATCACTAACTGTAAACTGTGACCAAGTTTGATAAAAATCAAACATTAAACCTAAGATGAGTTGGCTGTTGCGTGATTTAACTGTTTAACTTCTTTGACCCTAAATGACATTTGCCCTATTTCACGAAAAATTTAATATTCCCAAATAAATGTAAACTTACTATTTAAAATATGATAAACAAAGATTATATTTATGTGTATTTCTGTTACTGGTAAATTCACAAAACAAGCTATTTTCGTGAAGTTTAATTCAGTTTGTGAACAGACGGTCGTCAGTCGAATATCGCCATTTGAAAAGGAAGTATATACTTTAAAAAAAAAAAACATGATGACAATTTCAATTAGCATGTTAGTTGAGAACTTCTTTGAAAACTACTAACGCAGATAATTCCTTACTTTTTAAACAAATGTTTCTTTTACATATTTGACTACCATTTTTCACTCAGATCATTGACATGTATTGAAGATAGTTCAACTAAGTGTGGTTTAAAAGCGTAATCATATGTTTAGGATACTATATATTAAAAGATTTTTTGTAAGAAAACGGAATATTCGAAGAATAAAGAGGCTGATTAAAGAAATAAATAAAGATATCCCTTCTGCATTGGATTTTAGTATTTTCAAATAAAAACTATCGTGATTGAGATATATTCTAAAGAAAACGGAATGGTTGAGATTTTCTTAAAGGTACACCGTGACACAACAAAACTACGTCAATTTGTAAGAACGATTCTTCTCCCATTTATTCTTTGCCATTTCCAAGACATTACTCACTCATCTTCATGGTATTACTCACTATAATAGTACATAAATGTTTGAGCTAAATGAAGTCGCTCTGTTGTAAATCAACACCAGCGTCATGCCAATGCAGATACACGTCTCTGATGTTTAGATCTTCTCACAATGAGTATTGGCTCTAAAATGCTATCATGCATGCTTCCACGCATGAGGGTTTAAACAACAAATTTTGCATCTAACAAAAATGATTCAAGTGACACACTTTCTATGCATTTTTTGACAATGTTAACGATTTCCTGAGAACTAGTCTATGAAACTACTACTGAAATTCACTTTCTTGACATTGCGTTTTAATTTTCATATGTCAATTTCGTGTGTGGTTGACGATTTAATGAGATCTGCTGCGATCAATGAGCTCCAATCGATACGAAATTGTTAATGAAGTAACAAACCGACAACATATAATGGTAATATTAACACAGCAACAGAAAGCCTATCGTCCATAGTAATTACATAATGAACTTTTCAACATTACATATTAAAACGATGTTATACAAACCTCGCACATGCAAATGATGTCTTAATATTATAGATGCGTTCCGAATGCATTCATAAACTCCTTCGTGTAAAATAGATACGGGTTGTATGAAAAGCGAGTAGTTCGTGGCAAGAGAAATACTTTTTGCATACTGCTCTTCGACCAAAAGA